>JAGFPH010002950.1:95618-143288 GCA_018207615.1 Philaenus spumarius | reverse complement strand
AATGGCGATTTGTCTTACTATAATTTAAAAATATAGGTGATTATCAACTATACTGAAAAGTATGGGAAACTTCCAACTATACTGGGAAAATATAGGTAATTGTTAACTATCTATACCATACTGAAAAATATAGGTGATAGCCTACTATATTGAAAATTGATAGTTGATTGTCTACCATACTAAAAAATATAAGCGAATATTTGCTATACTGATTAACAAAAAATAAGAATTTGGTTAGAAGCAAATACTAGTAAGAAAATCATAAGGTAGCCTAGCATCTGCTTTAAGAATAAAGTTATGCATGGAGCAATTGCTAGACATTTACCTGATTAATGAGAATGAAGAATATGCTTATAACTAAAAACTATTAAGTAAAAGTATAATTTTATCTAGTATCTGCTTTAAGAATAAGGTCATACTTGGAGCAAGTACTCATAGCAGCATGGAGAGGAATCATATTATATGGTTGAAATGCATTTCAATATTAAATGTATGTGTGTGAGAGTTAGTGTTATTGTTACTATTCTTAAATTGAACTCGCAACAATTTTCTTATTCCAGTTACTGTATAGTGTAGAATATCTTTTATCTGTGCTGAAACACTTGTTTGTAATAGATTTTTATATTGACAAAGAAACTATTAACCCACTTATTAAGTTTAATAGATAATTTATTTAAAGAAATACAAAAAACGAAAGAACAATACACTTAGTAACACACAAAATTGTTTGTACTGCAAGCCAAGCAATAACAAAGAAAAAGTTGAAAACATATGTACGTATATTAAATAAAGGAGGCAGTGCTCATGTAGTGTTTTTACTTCAACACTTCCTCCAAACACTACATGCTAGACTATAGCTGATAATTTCAGCACTCCAATACTGGATAGTTGAATCTATTTTTACCTAATGGCTTGGTAAATAAGTCTGCAAACTGCTTTTGTCCATCAATATTTTCTTACTTCAGCTCTCCATTTAGATATTTTTGAAGTTATACTTCTTTGCTCCCATTGTAATCGGGATGTGGTGTCCGTCGAGAAACCGCATCACGTGTTAGGAGTAAAATCCGGAAAGTGCCTTTTTATACCTTTTCTCTACAAGATATACCGCAAGAGTTTCGGTGGGTGAGTGGTTAACGTACTCGACTTCCACGCTAGAATCCCTGGTTCGATCCCCGGCTGGGAATTTTTTTTCAAAAATTATAGGAAAGTATACGAATGGCCAAAGAAGTATAACTTCTACCGTCTGGTCCGACGCAGACCCAATTTTTTCGTACATAGAAGTATCTGATGTCAATATGCTTTGATCTTTTATGATATTCAGGGTTCTTTGCGAGTTTTATCATACTTACATTGTTCACGTAAAGTGTTGGAAGTTGATTAAAACACGTTAGTTCTGTTAATAATCGTTTCATCCATACTAATTCTTTTGCTCCTTCACTTGCAGCTATTATTTCAGCTTCAGTAGTCAAGAGAGAAATTGTTCTTTGGAGTTGACTAGTCCAGCAATTTGCTCCTGCAGAAAATATTACGACAACTCCAGTTGTTGATCTACTTGATGAGGTATCACCACCAAAATCAGCATCACTGTATATTTTTAATGATTGTCCATCAATTTTGTACCTTATGCAATAACCACTAGTTCCTTTCAAATATTTAAAAATACGTTTCACATTACTCCAATCTTTTTCAGTAGGATTTTCCATTTAAGACGCCGCTTTATTAACTCTGAAAGCAATGTCTGGACGAGTTGCAGCAGTAAGGTACATAAGGCTTCCAACTGCTTCATGATAAGGAACTTTCCTTTTACATTTGGACTATCTTCTTTACCGATGAGAGTTGATACTGCGTTGGCCTCATACATCCCAAAACGTCTCAATATTTTATTTGTATATTCTCCCTGATTAATACTGATTGATCCACCAACATAATATCTAATCTGCATACCTAGAAAGTTTTCCAAAGAGCCAGTAGTAACTTGAAATTTAGTTTCTAAAAGTTTCAAAAAACTTTTGATTTCTTGTTCATCAGTTCCAACTAGTAGACCGTCATCAACGTAAATAGCAGCATATAGAGTTTTTCCTTGATAAATTCGATAAAAGACACAAGGATCAGCTGTACTAGTTTTAAAACCTGTTTTTTTTTTTCATAAATTTCATAAAGCGTTTATTCCATCAACGTTTAGACCATGGAGCTTGCTTTAGACCATAGAGACTCTTTTACAATCGGCATACTCGGGCAGTACCATCTTCAAATCTTTCAGGATGTTATAAATAGACTTCCTTCTGCAGCATACCATACAAAAACTGTTTTAACGTCAAACTGCTTCATTTTCATTCTTTTTATTGCAATAATAGCCAAAAGTGTTCTTATGGAGTCATAGCGAGCAACTGGACCAAAAGTTTCATCATAGTCAATTGCGTATTTTTGCACATAGCCTTTTGCTACTAATCTTGCTTTGTATCGACTTTCTCCATTGATTGGAGGCTTTACTCTAAAAACTGAACGATTTTTAATTACATTTACATTAGCAGGTCGCTGTACAAGGTCCCAGGTTTAATTTTCCTGTAGAGACTCCAATTCATCATTCATTGCCTTCTTCCATTTTTCTTGTTAACGAGTTTTCATAGCTTCATTTTATGACTTCGGATTATCATCATCATCTTCTTTTGGTAAATCTGATAACATCATGAAGTCACCTGTTTTCGTCCAATCTCGTTGTTTTCTATCACGAGTACTTCGTTGTATTTTATTGATTGCTTCTTTTGAAAAATTATTGACTCATCGTTGTCATTATACAGTCTCTTCATTGACACTTTTATCCAGATAATTATTATCTTCGTAAAGTATATTGAATTGATTTTCAATTACATTTTCTTCGTCATTTCAACTATATAGCTAACTTCTACATTTTGTTGAATATTGCACACATTTTCGGACTTAAACAATACATCATGACTACAAATTATCTTTCTTTTCGATGGAATCCATACTCTATACCCATCTTAGTCATTAACATATCCAACCATATGTCCAAAAACTGATTTATTATCAAACTTTGATCTAAATTGCTTTGGAATATGTACATAACAACCAGTACTAAATACTTTTAGGTGATTTAGATTTTCAACCTTTCTTTTATACCAGAGCTCATGTGGAAACTTATTTGCAACTTTAGTTTTTCCTGTGCGATTTAAAATGTATATTGCAGTATTACACTCTTCAGCCCATAAGCATAGATCGAGCAGCTTCTACTGTAGTCCTATTTTCTCTTTCCGCTGTGTCATTTTGCTGAGGAGTGTAAGGTGGTGAGATGATGTGTTCAATCCCTCTTCCTTTTAACAGATTAACAACTTCTTTATTTATAAATTCACCTCCACCATCGCATTGAAATTTGTTGATTGTATGTCCATTTGTTGCAGCTTCATTTAGAAATTGTTCAAGAGCTTTACTTACTTCATTCTTCTTTTTCAGAAAAAATATTCTTCTATATTTACTGAAGTCATCTTTAAAGCATACATAATATTGCGATACACCTAAAGATGATGTTTTCATCAGTCTATTAACACAAGCATGAATCAATTCTGCCGTTTCTTCGTATTGACTAGGTCTCTTTTTGAAGGGTAGGCGATGCATTTTCCCCAAAGCACATCCATCACAAAGATTTTCTTTTTCATCAGTAATATCAATGTTTTATTCTGATGAGCAAAACATTCATGATGCAGCTATAGAATAACATTTTCTTTCGAAAGATTCACTTGTGCATCAGATGTTAAGTTTACTGTATACATGTTCGAGGTATACAATTCTTTACTTAAATACCCTGTTGCAACTAGTTTTTGGTTTTCTTTGCTATTTCAACTTTTTCTTCATCTAATATTGTCTTGAAACCCTTATTGGCCGCTGCTTTCACTGATAATATATTAATACTCGCATCAGGTACATACCAAACGTTTTCTAACCTTGCATTTTCCCATTCATTATTGATATATATTTTTACATTTACAGTACCATGACCATATGCTAATATTACAGCATCTTTTTTACCAAGACATATTTTTCAGGAGTACAAAACTTGGTAAATGATACGAAATTATGTTTATTAGGAGAAATGTGCTTTGAAGCACCACTATCACAGCACCAGTAATCAGCTGCAATGCTATTTTGAAAGTTTTTGAGGGACATTCTGCTGCCCAGTGACCAGTTTTTCCAAAAGGGAAATTTTTGTTTTGCACGAGCAAGTTTTTCGGAACTCACATTCTTTTTAAAACCTGATTTATTCTTGACTTTAGTGTCTTTTGCCATAAAAGCCACTTCATTTACTTCAGTTTTATTTGATAATTCACGTGCTTCGATAGAACAAAGTTTTTCAATAAGTAGATTTAATTTCTGCTGATCCGTAGGGATTGTATCCCACAAGTCTTTGAAATTATTGTACTGTCTTCCTAAGGTTGACAATATTCTTCCTATAACTTGTTTTCATTGTGATTTTCTAATTTCAGTATTTAAGTCGACGAATAACTTCTGCAGTTTAGCTACATGGAAAGTAATATCTTCTTTGTCATCCCGTCTAGTTTGAAAAAATGATTCAATTAACATATTCAAACGTTGTGTACTACTACGTCCAAAACGAGCACATAGCTTATCCCATTTATATCTGCTGCATGAGCACAGGTTAATACTAATTCTGCTATCATTTTGTTCAGTGCACTTGCGATGATACTTGCTGCTTGTGCATCACTCTGCATCCATGTTGCAATTCATTTTTTTGTTCAGAAGTTTTATTTGTTACTGGAAGTACAGGACATTTTGATTCGCCATTAACAATACTTTCAAGGTTATACGCACGAAATACCATGTTCATGTGCCATTTCCATTTTGCCCAGTTTTCAGGACCTTGTAACTTATCAACTTGTATTTTTAACTCATTGTTCGACATTTTATCTACTACTTTTTCTTGTCTAACCTAAAAGTATATTCAACAATTTTATTTAATATTTAGTAAGTCTTGCCAATATTGCGTGAGAAAATTCAACTCTGCGTAGACTGGGCCCATAACCTAATAGATTTTTTATAGTGACAAAGAAACTATTAACCCGCTTATTAAGTTTAATAGATATTTTATTTAAAGAAATAAAAAAAATTAAAGAACAATATATTTAGTAACACACAATTGTTTGTACTGCAAGCCAAGCAATAACAAAGAAAAAACTGAAAACATATGTGCGTATATATTAAATAAAGGAGGCAGTGCTCATGTAGTGTTTTTACTTCAACAGTTTTATTTTGCTAAATAAATATGGTTAATGATAATGGTAAGTTTATAGAAGAATATAAAACTACCAATAATAGTTTGAAGTAAATTTATTATAGAATATTTCTTTATAAAACTATTATTATTCATGTTTTCATGTCAGTATTGCAAGAATGAACGAAATTACTCGTGTAATGTCCAAAGTTAGTTCAACTTTGCAATAAAAGCATTAACATTTCACCGATCTAACAATTTATGTAAATAAAATGACGCAACTAAATTATGACCTGAAAAAGTATGCAAGTAGACTGTTTGACATGCGATCTTATAGCAATAGCTTATAATTTCCAGAGTTTTGGATCAAAGAATTACTACACTTTATTTTCACCATTTAAGGAACTATTACATGGTTTGGTAAGCATTTGCAAATGTCTCAAATCTAATCTTTCACAAATGACTTTCTTCTTTTCTTTGAAAAAAAATTATACAAGCTAGAAGTGTAATTGAATTATTACCATTTCATATTAAAAGTGTAAATATTCTACAAGAAGGTTTGACTTAGCTAGATCCTGTAAAAACAGTGCAAAATTATATTTCTAATGTTATAATATTTAAAACTTCAAGAAAGTCAATGAGCTTATAATGACTTTTTATGAGGATAATTTGTTATATACTTGTATTTGATTATTTCAGTTGTCTTACTTGTGATAAGTAATTGATGGTTTTGGGACTAACACATCAAATGAGATACAAGAAATTTGTTCAAATCTAACAAATACTTCGATTTTTTCAAAGTTTTTTTTAAAAGAAATTCATAAGAAAGAAAAAATTCTACATCTAATATTGAAGACAATTTAAAAATTAAAATCAATATTTCCAATGATTTAAGAAGAAGAACTTGATTTAAAACTTAAAAACGAGACAATCTTCAATTTAAAATGGTTTCTATAGTTGAATCAGTAAGTAGATTAAGAATAAGGGGCGGCTAATGTGGCCTGGAAGAAAACGTAACACATTGAACTTTAGAACTATAGTGTTGGTCAAACTGACTTATACAAGTAGCTCTTGTGTCACTGAAGATGACTACTGTCGTTCAAACTCGTTTGACCAATAATCGTATTTTTGTGAGAACTGTGTTTGTATTTTATTTTTACTTTAAGATACCCTATATATATGTGTATGCAAATATGTTCAGGTTTTACTGAATTTGATAACGTTATCAATATATTTTAGGAAATTGACTGTTCACTTTCAAATAGTAACCTAATTTATAAAGAGTAAAACTTTTTAAATAAGTGCATTTTTTATAAAATGTGTTTCAGTTGACACAACTGTTTGTTGGAATCACGTCGCTACAAAAGAGTCTTAAATTTTTGTTAATACCTAAATCTGGTTTTTAAATCTGTTTTTGATTTTACTAAAACTGCTTTGTAAAAAAAGCTTAAACTATCCCCATTTAAAAAGTGGTACCCAATTTCAGACTAGGTAGAGTCTATACTAGTCACATCAGATATTGACTATGTATTTATATGAGTGGTCAAAAATAGATCATATTGAGCTTTTAATGGAGGAAGTATTTTATTCTGCTTTTATGCTGATATTATAAACCTGCACAATGGATCATTACTGCACAGCAAACAATCATAATATCTAGCTTACTTCAACAAAACCAATTCATAGCTAAATAAATACATGTTTATGTGTATGCATTATAGATTGGTCTTTATTATAGTAACTCTAAATTGTGTATCTCCTATGAAAAAACATAAAATAAAAATGATATTAATATAAGGTGAAACTTGTAAAAACCCAAAATTGTAGAATTACAAGATAAAAACAAACACTGGGCAACAATAGACAAAATTCAGATAAACATATGGAAATCAACTATGGTGAAATACTTGAAATTTAACCAAAAAATAGAAGAAAAAAACAAGTACAAAATATGTAGCTATCCATAAAACAATGTTGTGTTGTTAAGGCCATATTAAAGAAAATTTTGTTTTAACAAGTCACTAAACGAAATTTTCATATAGGCTATGCAAACAATGATGAATTGGAAAATAAAATAGATGTTAAGGGGTACAAAAATGTTTAAAATTAAATGGAGATTATCCAAAGATAATTAATTGATGGTTTTCTGATGACTTCTGACAGTAAAACATTTAAGTTCAGTGTGTTGTATTGTAAATAAATTTTAATTTAAGGTCCAGTGATTGCATTTTAAAATACTTCGGTTGCTTTGATTTTTTGTTCCTGGTTGATGAGTAGTTTTATCAAACAATTTGAAATGGTAAAAATTCATTTTTAAGAAATTTTATAGGTTAAAAATAGGAAAAAGAGCTTTAACTTCAAAAAATTTAACAAAAATTTTTATGTATTAGAATATATATCAAATAAATTAACACATTTTTTCAATATAAAATCAAGTACTTATATGATTAAAAAGCTAAGCTTCTTTTTAAAAACTATCATTTTTAACATTCATAGAAATAATTATGATTACAGTTCGGCAGTTTAGGAACAAAATTGTATCTAGTCAAAAACTTATAAACTTCTTTTTCCGCCATTCAGAAATTATGAAAAGATTGTGTCTAAGTTCAATTTCACAAAAGTACAAGTTTTCATAGTCAAATAATAAATTTAACAGATAAAATTAAAAGATAGTTTAATTTAAAAATGTTTTTAGAAAATCATACTAGTTTGTTCTATAGAAAGTTTAATGGAAACCAATGAAGAAGCAGTTTAAATGAACAAAACCAAATACAACTGTAATTTGGCTGAGAGTCTTCTCTATGGTCAAAGAAAAAACTAGCTAAATTATTAACTTATCGAAGTGTAATTAGTTCCTTTCAAGTCAAGATGGTCTTTGTTAAATTTAGTAAAATGAGCAATAATATACTTACACAAATTATCTTCTGTCCAATAGTCACAAAGATAGGGAGGTAGGGCAGCTCACAAATGTGTGACAATAAGTAAAAAAGGCCCATAAATTTAATATGAGTTAATAAAATATTAGCAGTATAATATTTCACCTAAAAATAAAGATAGTTGCCAAATCAAATTTGTAAATCAACTTGCTTTTATTGAAACCTGGTGTCAATTCAAACTTAAAATATCTTTAATTTTAGTTCAATCAAAAGCCAAAAAATGATACGATAAAAATCAATGTTTATGTCATTCACATTTTACTTTACCCCTGTAGGCCTAACCCACATTTGTTTTTAATTTGACTAAAGCAAACAACTTTTTACTATATAATGCGACATATTTATGTCATTTATTAATTATTGGCTTTTACCCTAATTTCATTACATTTTTATCTTAAATAATATAGTTAGAGAACTGAAATACCCCTAAAAATATAGAACAAATTTCAAATCTCACTTGAAAGCTTATCAGGCAAATAGAAATAATTTACTTAATATACTGAGACTTTCCTTGTATGTATATTTTCTTTAAGATATTAAAAGTGACAGTCTTTTTTTGTTACTATTTTAAGAAAAACACTAAAAGATACATTCAGAGAACTTTGTCAAAAAATTTCTCAACTTAGAAGATCAGTAGGTCACTTGTACATAGTTAAACAGTACAAAGAAAACTTACTCAAATAGTGTCCACGAATGAGGTGTTATTGTTTTTCCTTGTGTATTAAATTATTTTAAAGATGTAATTATTTATAAATATCAACCAAAATTACCATCTTTGGTAATAATACACCACATTTTTCAGAGATACAACAAATAAAACAGAACTTAAGATAAAAATAATTTAATTCACAAAAATTTGTTACGATACATCATTTAATATCGGTATATATTTGATCTTATTTTATATTTCTGAAGTGATGGAATGTACTTCAAGTAGGGTATACCAATAACGGTTGACGTAGAAAAACAACTTATAAAGCTTCAGATCACCGAACCAAATTAAATAGGATGACATTGTCCTTGTTGATAAATTAAATTATTAAGGTTAACCTAGTTAGGGATTTATGGTTTTGAAGATTAGTTCCACTCTTTTTTATCACATTTTGAACATATATTCATAAAAAATAGTAGGCTATAAAACATAAATTAATATTGTGAGTATTCTTCAATTGCAATGTTTCTGTTTTATTATTTTAAAATTTTGGAATAGCCTGAAACAAAATTATGCAAGTGAATAACAAAACTGTCCTTTTCACCAATTTAAAAAAATGTGGTTTTGATTTAGTGTTTTTAAGTTCGTATCCCTGCAATGAATTCTACAAGTGATGTACATCAAAACTGGCTCTGTATAGTTTTCAAATTGGTTATAGTCCAGTCCCCAGAGTCAAAAAAAAGGCCAAGAGGTGGAAATACAAATTTTAGTAGTGTTAAATTCATTGGGATCTACATCATTAATGGTGAATAAAAAAAAAATGTAAACAGCTACAAATTAAATAAAGGTAAAAGAGGTGTTTTATTATAAGGTGTTACGACCAAAAGAGAAAAACATCAGTTTGCTTGAAAAGGACAGTTTAGATGAGTGTTGTTAAAGTTCAATATGGTTGATATTGGAAAAGGTGAGTTTTGTCCACTCCGAGAGCTAGAAAAACAAAGTTTTGAATCGACTTCTAGTTTTTCTAATAGTCCAGTCCACAGGGGTTTTGAGGTGGAAAGTGTTGTAGAAGTTTTATTCTCACTTGATTCTTATGTTTTCGAGGGTGCCATTATTATAATCACTGCATTAAAAACATGTTTTCACTTCATTAATTTATGAAATAACAAACATTATTTACTAAAGCAATATTATTGCTTTGAAGTGGGGCAGGATCCTGTTTAAACCGACCGTCGTAGTGTACCGGGGAACGGCGATGCTACTGTAGTAATGAGTATCAATTTAATAATGTTCTAAGGAAATTTCGTAAATCCCTGGAGCTGCTGGGATTTAAAACTTTTTTTTGTTCTTTTCTTAGTCATTAATCTATGAAAAGAGATACTGTTTGTGTTAGCATACCACTTCAAAGAGGTTAAAACCTGCAACAGTTCATTCAATCACACTACATCTATATATGTAACGTGTCTGGTTTTCAAGGAGTTTTAATCCGAAGTTTCACAAAGGTGATCTTCGACTTGTTGAGAACCCACCGCCACATTTTTAGCTATCCTCGAAAATTAGACAGACCACTATTTTTGGGTTTTTGAGCGTATCACCCTTGAAAATGATCTGAATATAAAATTGATGGTGCTTTCTGAATTAAGAATTAAATTCTCTACAACTTTCATGTTTGACTATTTTTGATCAGAGTAGTATTCCCGAAGATATGAACGCTTGATAACCAGTGTACTTAAATTTTGCGCCACGATGGAAAAATTACCGATTTTCAACTCGCGATTCTAACCATACTACTGAACCGAATTCTAAGTTTTAGAAGTCATTCCACGTAAAATTTAGTTTCCTTTCAGAAACAATAGAACAATGTTTTCGATATGATGCGTAGTTTTTAAGTTATAAGGGGAAAACTGTAAAAAGTGTGATAATTTCGTGGTTTTTCGTAATTCTCTCAGATAACCTCAAGGAAATTTTGGTGGCAAACATCAGATTCGTGTTCAGCATACTCGAAAACATACTTCTATAACACTTTCCACCTCAAAACCCCTCTAGACTGGAATATTAGAAAAACTAGGAGTCGATTCAAAACTCTTTTTTTCCAGCTTTCGGAGTGAACAAAACTCACCTTTTCCAATATCAACCATATTAAACTTAAACAAGACTCATCAAAACTGTCCTTTCCAAGCAGGCTGATGTTTTTCTCTTATATTCTCTCTTTTAGTTGTAACACCTTATAATAAAACACCCTTTTACCTTTATTTTAATTTGTAGCTGTTTTAAATATATTTTTACTAATCATTAATGATGTAGACCAATGTATTTAACACTACTGAAATTTTTATCTACTGAAATAATAAAAAATTCTAATAATTTTTCAAGAGTTTACCATACAAACTGTCCTTTCCAATATGTATAACCTTGTAGTAACAACGAAACTGCCTAACAAAGTTTCATGCAACAAAACACTCTTTTTCCCAGTTTATCAATTATAACCATTTTAACAAATAACAAGTAACTTCCTTTATTCATATTATTTATAATACTAAATTTATTTAATAAAGTGATTTTAAACCAATAATCCTAACTAGGCCTAAGTTTTCCAGTTTTTGGGAATTTTTCATTTAAAAAAAGGAGAGTTTCGTTTCTTATCTCCTCATATATATACATATTTTCCGTAGAAAACCAAAATATGAGGAGCATCATACAAAACAATATAATTATTGGTACTACAATTGCCACCTAAAAATCAATTGAAGATAATATGATTTCTAACTAAACTAAATATTATACTAGATTACATCAGATGATTTATAACTATTGTAATAATTTTTAGTTTTATATATTTTCTACCTAACGCATATTTGTTGGTGCAAATTATATTCAGAAGTTATTTTTCCCACATTTATTTTATGTATTAGATCATAAATATTCATCGTATTAAATTTATAGTGTAAAATCTCATAAACTTCATTTAAGGTTCCATAACCAAGCAATAAATTTGGTTAATTAGCATACTTTTTAAGAAAATAAGAGCTATTATACTCGACCCAACTTGATCAGAGGAGGGTAAAACTTCGTTTCTATACGTTTTTTTATCTTTCACTCGCCTCCATAGGAAAATGAATTTATTCCGCAGTGTATCCGCAGACAGAGATGGTATCGGATAAAGTGATATTGCTTAGTAACATGCAACTTTGAAGCCTGAATTTACTAGCCCAACAAAATAAATATTGTATACATTAAAATAATATTATATTGTTGTTTAATAGCTGCATTAGGCTCAAAATCTACCTACAAATTTTATGTAATATTTTAAAACATTATAAACTAAAAGAAATTATGTTAAGAAAAATGTTTCTTTATTTACCTGGTATATTTTAATGTCTATTTTGCAGAACCTAAAGTTCAAGGGAGGTATAGAAAAGTGTTACAGAATTTGTTGAACTCCAAGGCACAGGCGCGTTCAACATCTTAACAGTCCCCTTCAAAAGTCAACATTTCTTTCTCAAGCTTCAAACAGTCTTTTGCAACAAATGTTAATTACTTAAAAAGAAGGCAAGTATAACACACTGGTCTAGAGAAATATATAAACATTATAAAACTACTCAACTTATTTGTATTTCTTACTTAAATAGATGTAAAAATCTCTACTACCATCCACTATTAAAAGTGCAGGTTAAACGAATATTCAACCATGTAGAGATAATTAATTCAATTTCAATACTGTATAACCACTGTATATACTTTATTTCAATTAAATGTAAAGTGAAACAATTATTATCTCAACCCAAATCATTTGGACTACCAATTAATCAGATAATTGAGAAGATTTAAATTTGTAACTTTGATAGTGTGTAAGGAGTGAGATAGACTTTCCTATTGTAATTTACTCTTAAACATTTCATAGTACTTACACACCTTTAAAATATTTTATTGATTTTTTCACCAACTTTTCCAATTGTCTAAATTTTTTATTCAGATTGATGAATATAATAATTAATTGTACTCCCCTGTAGTTAAACTTTCTTATGTAACCTGCAACATAGTTTATGTTATAACAAGAAATTGAGGATTAAAATGTTATTTCTTTGCATATTAATACAAATTTCCTTTGCCTTTTAATGTAAAACTTTTGGCTTATAAAAATGTATTGTAGTTTATCATTTTTCTAACCAGACACACATCTTTCTAATAATGTAATGTATCGTTCACATCCTTTAACCATCCACGTAATGAAATTCATGCTTGCTGAAGCAGAAGCAAATCTTTCAACATCCCAACTCTTCTTTTGTCAACAGCTGTTATTTACACTTGGTCACCATAGTAATATAAGTCCAAAAAAGCTCAAACCTATTCATTTTAGCAAAGTAATATTCAATATCTAGGATAAAATATATATAATCAACTATG
Organism: Philaenus spumarius; assembly: GCA_018207615.1. NCBI lineage: Eukaryota > Metazoa > Arthropoda > Insecta > Hemiptera > Aphrophoridae > Philaenus > Philaenus spumarius. Next base: position 130,051 of record JAGFPH010002950.1, on the reverse strand, counting down.
TCACCTTCCTTTGTTAATACCACATATTATACACAGTTCTTTAAAATAAAAATATAAACATTTAATAGCAGTGAATACGATATTATAATTTTGATAAGTAAAAAATGTTAAAAGAAGAAAAATCTTTGGTAGAGTGATTCCAGTAATTCAGTAATTTTTGTAATACACCAGTACCCTGGTCAGGTTCATGTATTTATACATACAAGTGTACTGGAACTCTGTGGAACCACTTAGAGTATTGTTCCTCATGTAAAAATAAGATAAAAATGTATGTAAACATAGGTTCAAAACGTTTCGTTTCCTATTTTCAAAAATCTTAATATCTTAGAAAATATATAAGACATTGAGTTCAAATTAGGTACATATTTGTTCTGTAACATTTTACCAGGGTATAAAAATGAGGACATCCCCTTGCATATTTTCGAAATTTCTAACAATTAAACTATTTAATGTTAAATATCTCTAAAACCTTTAACCTTACAAAAAACTTACTAGAAACAAAAAAGATACCGGTAACATTTTAAAGACAATGTTTGTATTTAAAAAAAAATAATATTACTGTTAACTAAACTTCATCAAAAAATCTATTTAAATATAGTTACAGTATTAACGTAAAATATTATACACCAATAATTAATTGGTTATTGTAGGCAATTACCAAGAAGTTTATTTTTTAATTATGGCCGTTAAGACGCAGAAAAATACATAAATAAATTCATTGGTGTATAAAATGCAAACTTTTTTGATCCTAGTAAATTTTTTATAAAGAAAATGGTTTTAGAGATATTTAACATTAAAAATATTATAGAATTTCATTTTTAAAATATACAAGAGTACGGTACCTTGGCCAAATGTATCTTATCTACTGCCAAATAAATTATGGTCTTTATAAAAGAAAACTTTTTTGTTCCTAGCAAATACTTTATAAAGATAACAGATTGAAGATTAACATTAAAAAGTGTAAATGGATTCCATTTTCAAAATATGCAAGGAAATATTCTGGATATTTTGTACTGTGGTAAAATGTTACACATAGCAAATTGGTATACCAAATTTTAACTCAATATTTTATCTACTTCCAAAGATATAATGATTTTTGTAAAAGAAAAAATAATGGCTAGATGGAAAATAAAATGTTTTCGGACCTGTGTTTATTGAAATTTTATTTTATTTTTACCAAAGGAACAAATAAATTTACAAAGCGGTTCCAAAGAGTTCCGAAATACCCTGTATGTTATTAATATACTGTATAATCAGTTCTCCCTGTTCTTTTGAAAGTTTAATTTACACTACACATTTTTACAGCAAACAAATTATTTTATTAGTATTATAACAATCATAAAAAACACTAATAAATAAGGTTGGTAGTACTTTGTATAACACATTGTAAAATACCATACCTGAATATGCTTAAAAAAATGTCTACTAATGACACAACTATGTCTTGCAACCATTTCTTTAAAATTACCTTACAAAAATAAAAACGTATTTTGAATTTTTGTATTTTTGAATGCTCTACAAATATAATAAAATTTTAATAGTTTTATTTACTTTTTACACAGGGAAAACTACTTTTTGCAATCGGAAATTGTTTATTCTTTGTGCTGTATTAATAACTATGGATAAATAAACAATATACAATTATTAATTAATTAAATGTTACTATTTAATATAAAAATGTATAAATTACTCACTTTAATTAGTCAAAAAATGCAATAGATAACTAAAAAATTTTATTGTTAAAAGAATCATTAAAATCTGCCAAATAGTACTCCAGAAATAACTACAAACCTTTAAAAATTATGAATTAATGTTAAATATTTTGGAATGTCTTAGAAACCTAATGTTGCTTTATTAATTAACTCAATAGTTAAATTGTATATTGATTATACTGTATTTGAAGTATTTTATACATACATTTTTTTTTATATTAACTCTAGGTTTTCCTCCGGGGACTTATCCTCGGAGTTAGATGACACCCCTGATGGACCTGCACCAGCACCTCCTCCTCAGACTCATCCACATGCACCACCACTGTCGAGTGCATCCAGTATGACAGGACCTCCGAATTCTGGAGATTTGTCCCTTAACCTGACAAAGCAAAACTCCAAAACAACAAGTGCTCCTTCTAGCCCTGCAAAGACAAGAGAGTCTTTGTTACAACGGGTGCAGAGTTTGACTGGAGTGGCGAGGGATCAAGGTGCTTCCTTAATTGGCAATGTCGGTAAGCCATTCAAGTATTGATTAAATTCTAAAATGTGAAGTCAATATTGCTAAAAATGGTTTAATGAATTTCTGCTTCTTATTCATCATGAGGAATCAAATGTAGGATAAGTATATAAATTAGTAGAGTATTTTCACTTTCTATAATTATAATCTTTGCACATTATTTTGTGTAATATTGAAAATAAAACCTTATACCTAGCTTGAGTAGACCTACCTATGAAATATATTCTATTGTAAATATTAATGATCTGATCAATGTTTTTCTTATAAAAACAATAACGAAAACTTATATTTTAATGTGTAAATGAGGCATAATAAATTAACAAGAAAATATAATCTAAGTCAGCAAAATTGTTTTTCTTAGTACCAAAAAATGACTGTCAGTATAAACTAAATGATAAAGTTTAATGTGGTTCCTTTGAAAGTTTTAATCCTGTAGTTCTGTAATAGTTTTTAATTGCCTATGTTTGTTCCTAATGAACACTACTCTACACAGCTTTGTTTCTTTGAATTCTTGGGGCCTGTTTCATGAAGTTACAAAGTAACCAACAAGTAATTTTTTACAAGTTTGCAAAATATATAATTATTTGTGTTTTATAGCAAATTTTCACAAATGATTTACTTGTAAAACAAACTACAATTAACTTATCCGTTAATTAACAAGTATAGCCAACCAACATTTTTAGCTGTCACTAGATAATATCTTATAATTTATATTAACATAAGAGGCAGGTTGTTTTACAAGAGAATTATTTTAACAAAATGTGATATAGTTATATCTCAAATGAAGAAAATGTCAGAGATGCAAGATCAAATATGCAGAACATCTTTTAATTTGATTCAGCATATAAATTTAGTAAATGTTTTAAAATTACATCTCTAAAATGGATTTTTTTACAAAGTTAACAATGGTAAACTGCTTACAAGTGTGCCAAACTTATATTTACTATTGACAAGTCCACATAAATAGCCCCAAAGCAGTTGTTAATAACTCCTTGTAATCTGCATATCAGTTTGAAGAATATTTTACTATTTTACAAAGTTAACAAGATTTGCAAATTCATGAGGCAGTCTTCTTAACATCTAAGAACTGATCTATTAAACGCAAAATTTCTTTTAAATTAAGTTATATAAATTAGTTCCGCTACATTTTCCACACGTACTGTCATTCTGTTTTCATTTAATTAATTTATTATATTTACTTCAATATTTGTATGAAAGATTTTAATCAATATATTATAAGAATTTTAAAAGGTGTAACTTTGACAACCCAAAATTACGATAAAGATATGTCCAAACTCAGATCCTTATATATGTAGGCTACTGTAAAGTTTTATTCGTGCAACAACAAAAAATAAGAAGATGAAGGTTTTGAATTTAACTTACACTGTAGGTGCTGCTGTTTCTGGAGCCACAGCGCGGCCTGCTTACAATAAAGACCGTTGCTTCACATTATTGGTCATCGATGATCAAAACACCGATTGGTGAGTTGCAATACTAACAGTGAAGAGTTTATTCTACAAACTTTTTAGTTATAACCATTTTAAAGATAGTTAACCCTTTGCGCTCAGTTATTATATTGTCATTCCTTTCTTTGAGTTTAGAATGCCACACATAGTGGTCCTTGCAATTTTCTCAATCAGGTTGGTAATTATGGTGCCATTTTTATCTATAAAAGTCGGGTGAATAACAATGAATATAGTTTATAGACGCCAATTAATCATATTTATGGTCAGGCAGAAGGTCTACAGTCAAAATGACACCATTAAACTATGCCAAACGATTATAAATTAATCATAATAGAATTTCCCCAAAAATGTATAAGTACCTACAAAATAAAAAGAACTGTATGCATATTCATATAATAAAATGGTTCTCAAGCAACTACCACAAATAATTTTCAAAACAATCTGATAAAATTAAAAAAAAATTATTATCAAAAATTTCTATCAGATACAAAATAACACTAAATTTTAAATTGTTTGTTCTCAATTTATTATTTATTTTAACAACTAAAATAAAGAAAATAATATTGCAATAAAATTTAAAAAAATATATAAAAAGATAAATTGGATAGCTGTTAATAACAGTTACTTCCAGAAATCATTTTCTTCATTTATTTTAAAATAATTTTATACACAATAAAAGTTTTGGACATTTATCCTCAATCATTTGGTAATCAATTAATTCGATTACGCAACTGAACCGCTGATGTAAGTTTAGCCGATTTTCAAAATTAAATTTATATTTATTAAGGTTTCAACCAACAATTTGGGAAATTGGTCTGCTTCCGTAGGCTTCCTGGGTGTACGAAATATATTAGTGGAATTTGTTTGCTCCTTAGATTCCAGCTTCGACTCACATGCTGTAGAAAAACTTGCTTTGTGAGTTTGCACCTCAACCTTGCAGCCTCGGGTTTTGATCTGCTTCTCTTCTCTTGAAGCGTACAAACTAGGCCGTCGGTGATTTTACGTGCTATTTTACGTTTTGATTAATTTTAGGGGAACCAAGAGAGCTAAATACGTGAAAAAAACAAAATGTGCAGAATAAACCTATTTATTTTGTTTGACAAAAACCCAAAAGTTTCATTTTAGTACAAAAATCTAAAAACATTGTTACTTCCGGTCAAAAAACGTGCTTCCAGTTGTTGGATTTTTTTGGCTAACGAACTCGTCGGAGCAATTTAGACAACCAACAGTAACAAAGTGAAGCATTCTCATTGCAGTAGAGTCAATCAATGGGCCTTCAAATGTACCGAAGTGCCCCCCCCCCCTAACCCCAGGGGGGTCCCAGGGCGATTGGACATATTTTTGAAGGGCAGATTCGGAATTACCGATCCCAATAACCCCCGAGTGTACATTTTCGAGTGATTTACTGAGCCCTTTGATTTTTTTGCCGAAGTGCCTCCCCCCCTGCCTCCATGGGGGTCTAAGGGTGATCGGACATTTTTTAAAAGGCAGATTTGGAATTACCGACCCCGATAATCCTCGAGTGTACATTATCGAGTGATTTACTGAGCCCTTTGATTTTTTTCTGAAGTGCCTCCCCCCCTGCCTCCATGGGGGTCTAAGGGTGATCGAACATTTTTTGAAAGGCAGATTTGGAATTACCGACCCCGATAATCCTCGAGTGTACATTATCGAGTGATTTACTGAGCCCTTTGATTTTTTTCTGAAGTGCCATTACATTAAGTACATTAATTGTAACATGTCACCTGAATCAAGATTTACTTGAAGGATTCTTTTCTAGAATTCGAGCTGCCGGTTTTGGTTATGAGAATCCAACCGAATTTAAAAATAGATTTTGAAGAATTTTGTTAGGATCTCAACCTTCCCTGCCTAGTACATCAAATGTACACAATCGAACACCAACCAGCGAAAAATCCTTATCTAACCAGTTAAGTTTTTAAAGGTATAAAACCAAATGTTACACACACTGAGAGTACTACTGTTGAGTATGAATATGATGAGGGGGGATTTAACTCAATTGAAGCTCCCGAAAATTTGAGTTACCAACGCATACAAGCGTTGATGTGTATTGCGGGATATTTAGCCTTTAAAAACAAATAAGACAAACTGTATTCTGAAGAGGATGTTGTGGATAAAGGATGGATTGAAACATTAAGTGAAGGAGGATTGACTACTCCAAGAAAAGATTTGGTAGAAATTGTGTCAACGGAGAACAAGATATTTGAACAAATCGACGGTGAAGAACATGGATGAATAAAAAAAGAAGCTGGTATTGTGAACTACTTTCATGACATATTGACAGAAGAATTTCCTCATATCTCAGCAAATCTTATTAAAGATTTGCAAGAACAAGAGTATTTATTAAAATAAAATTTCTAAATCAAGCAAACAAGGGAATTAGTAAAGAAAACCGGAATAAAAAAAAGAAAAAATGTTCGTTTAATAACATGGTGTGAAAGTATACCAACAGACTTTAACAATGAAGAGTATTTGTAATGAAATAAAACATGCTTGAAAATAAAACTCCACAATTCGTATTTATTTTATATCACATTGTATATTACATATCATATCATTAAAGTCATATCATTATACAAACGAATATGATTGTTTTGATTTCCCTTTGTGACTAACTTTGTCTTGCATTAGTAAAATTATTCATAACATTTAAGTACACATCCACTGCAACTGAAGAGTTTGTTTTGTTATGTTAGTGCTTAACTGTTAACTGATTGTTTAACACGTTTTATAAATATTTGTCTACAACAACCATGGTTGAGTTTCAATGTGGTTCATTCAATCATAGAACCAGTATCTATTCTATACTCAATGGTTTACCCAACGGTCTTAAAAGATGCTTCTAGAGACGCGTGGTATACAGTAATGCTAAGCAGCCAAGTAGACGCGTCGACGTCACAGCAGCTATGGCTGGGCGCGGGGTGGGTGCCAACAGCCAGGAACGGGCCCACCTGGTATTCTATACATCTTGACTGTAACTGGCCGAAGTATCAAACATTGATTGTTTGAGGGAGATTTCCCAGAAAATAAAGCGGGGTGATGCAACTTCAGGTGTGCAATGTAGTGTTCTCACCAAAATTCCAATCGCCCGGATCCCTCTAAGCCTAATCCAAACTCGCGGCCAAAAAACTAAAGTGTTGTGACCGGCAGAACAGGGGAGGGGAAGCGTGAGTTTGATTCCCCTCTTGCTTTCGCGGCAACTGTATTTTTTCTTAGAATCAATTGACAAAGCGGCATAGTTTGTTTCTTTTTCTTCGTCTGTTGCTTTGTTGGAACCTTTACTGAATTTTGTGGGAACAAAATATGTAATATTTGTTTCATATTGACTTTAAACAAATCTTTGAAAGTTAAAGAACAGAAAAATATAAGGTAACTTATTTTTTTTAAACAATGATACAGTTTATGTAAATTCAGTTTTCAAAGTTTATGTAAGTTTAAAATGTTTAATTTGTTGGTGTTTGTTTATGTACATACAATAAAATGAATTGCATAACGTCTTATTTCCTTGTTTATTAATGAAATATGTAGGTTATTTTTTAACAAAAATCTATTTATGGGAACCTCGGACCAACCGGCCAAACAGGTAACCGGCCAGGGTCTCGGTCCCAACCAGACTGGTTAAGAGGGGTTCTACTGTAACTCAAAAATAAATCAATTCTCTACATAGCACCATGCACAGTTATTAACATTATACATTAATTTTCTTGTCATGTTATTGCATTGGCACTTCTGTGAAACAATATTAAATAAAATAGTAGCCTACCCTCATGCCAGTAACAAGTGCTCTCATCGCTATTGGTCATTTGTCCAAATAAGCTAATTTGGCACAGCCTTTGATACTTTTTTCATGAAATTCGAGATGATTCAAACCTATTAAATAATTAAAACATAGTATTAAATTTCAATGTTCCATCCAAAATGGTGATATAAGTATTTCGATATAAAACGCAAAGGGTAATTTTGGTTCTTATAATAATTATTTAGTAACAAATCTTTTTATTTGATGTTGGCTCTTCCTATTTAGAAACAAAATAATGTTTTACATAAACGGCAGCTTAATTAGTTTATACTTAATTAATATGTTACTGTATTTTGGTAACAATTATTTCTTTTCTTGGTTGTGTATGTTTGGGGGCACTTCAATTAATTTGAGAACAAATATACAGGGTGACTATTTTAAGTGTGCCACCATTAGTATATCAGAAGCGACAAGATTTACAGGAAACTTTAAATGGGGGACTTCACCTACTTTTTAGTGGCCATTAAAAATATGAATTTGAAATTTCAAAGAAAATATGCCGCCATTTTCCAATATGGCGGCCAACTTTCGAATTTCTTATGGAAGACCCTATTTTTTATCATAGATTTGAGTTTTACATTCAATTTTAAGACTTTTTTATTCTTGGTGATTTTTTGATAAACTTAACCGTTTAGCCGCCAGGAGCGCTGAAAGTTTCAGAAACTCTTATTTCAACAATTTATTAAAGATTCTTATTTTCCATTTGCAAACAATAAAATTTAACTCAAAGCGCAATATTTTAATTGGAAAATGGCGGCATATTTTCGAAATTTCAAATTCATATTTTTAATGGCCACTAAAAAGTAGGTGAAGTCCTCCATTTAAAGTTTCCTGTAAATCTTGTCGCTTCTGATATACCAATGGTGGCACACTTAAAATAGTCACCCTGTATTTTTCTGTTTTAAATCGATCTACTTGAGTGGAGAATTTTTTGGTGGCAAATATTTAGAATGTTGGCTTGAAAAGTTCCTTTTTATAATTTGTCAAACTGTTTGGTGTTTTATAAGAGGTGGTAATACTATATGTGGTGTCAGGGTTGTTGGTAAATACAGAATTAATTAAGAAAATTATTAATAATAAGTCTCTTACAATAATAAAATAATAATTATAAAAAAATAAATCTACAGAAAAAGACCAAATTAAATTGGAAAGAAATAGTCATATAGCGAAAGTTCAAAGCGGATGCCCAGTATAAGATTACAATATATGAAGAACTCATACGACAGCATTTACAAGCATGTAGGCCAAATCTTTAAAAGCATTAAATAATACAAAACATGGCTAATATTAGAACCAATAATAATGGACCACGATTGAAAGAACCAACCAGAAATTAGTCTAGAACACATGACAAAAAAGAAGGTGGGAAAGCAACGCAGGGAAAATGAGGTCTATTCAAATTTTTCAATGAAGAAGGAAACATCTCATAATTATATGCTCTAACAACCAACGCAACAAGTCTTCAAGAAACCATTCCTGAGCAATATTAAAAAGGTGAAAGTGTCGGGCAGTAAATGTGAGGTGTAATAAAAGTTCTGGTGACATATTTTGATAAATAATCCAAATAAAATCAATATTATAGTGAAATTGTTGTTAAAAGGAGCCTGATTTGTGGCTATGAATTGAAGGGAGTAAGATAGTGAAATATTATTCAGTAAACTGTAGATTCAGTTGTAGCTGAAATTTTGGAGAAATTTGATGACTATATTCAGATTTTTAAACCCATATGTCTCTGAAATTATTAATACCAATCGGCAGACCCAGCCACCATCTTGAATTTCAACTCCCATAAGAGCAATGTTAAACGGGTAATAAGATTACTGGAGTAATAATGATCAGAAAATTATTCTGATTGTGTCATTTTAAAGGTTAGAACAGTCCGAATGTGGATGTCTTTTAGTTTTTTAAATTTGGTTTTAAATAAATTTGTTCTTCGACTTAACTCAAAGTCAAAGTTTGCGATTTTTTTTCTTATTCAATAAAGCAAATATCAAAAATGTAAAAAGACATCCACATTCGAAGTTTAATTACCTTTCAAATAAAAATAGTTTCAATAATTTTGGATAATTTATGACGAAAAAATCCTATGTATTGTGGAAGCATGTACTCGCCGAATTTGCGTTCCTTATCGAGTGTTTAGCCCGCACTCTGGTTTTTATCACATCAACTTGTTGCTCGCGGAGGAATACTAGAAAAATAATAAATCCGTTAATTTTGAATATGTGAGAGAAAGCTGTGTTTAATAAAATGTATAGATTTTTCAATATGACCTATAAATATGGATATTCCAACTCAGTATTGGATTATGACCCATGTTTGTTAACAATATAACTAACAAGGTTGTATTTACATAGCATAGCCCATGTTACTTAGGAGATTATATACATTGGTTAAAAACAAACAATTTAATCGGATAAATATTAAGTCGTTTCAAACATTTAATCATATTTACCATACTGTACTTATAGTAATAACTTATGAACCAAATTAATAAAAAATTTTCCGGCTAACAAGATGTAGTGGTTATAGTCGCTGTAGGCTACATATATTTTTAACATGTGAACTAAATTCATTGCTGATTTTTGTTATCATCTTACTATTCGAACTTCGGCTCAATGTATGTCGTACATCCGCTGTGTGTCCAGCAAAACCTACGATCATTGCTCCAGACCCGCTAAAATAAAGTCACTCATACTTTCGTTTTGCAAGTAGCATTAGCAGAGTAGTGTTTGTCTAACAGAGGCGGCCTTTTCCGAGTAAACAGTTCCCTCGTGCCGATCAGAAGAAATTTTGCATTGAAGGCAATTAGTTTGTTTTATCCTGACCTCGTAATCGTAAATTCCTTCAGTGGTGCGTGAAAAATAGATAGACTGAACTTCGTATTTGATTTATTATTTTTATCGTATTGTTACGTTTATCGTATTATTATTATTATTTACATTTTTGCAGTCAGATATCGTATAGTTATTACCATTCGAATTGTTATAGTTACCGTATTTGTATAGTGTTTTTAAAATTTTTAAATTCTTACTTTTTATAGTTACCGTAACACTATTAATATTAGTTTAGTTAATTAATTCGAAAGTATATAGGGTAATTAGTTTTTAATTTTTAACCATAGTGTATTGTGGGATCTAATTCCATAAGACAAATTCAGAAAACTAAACAACGCGGCGGAGATAGACTAGCTGAGTGGTATATTAAATTTGTTCTTTATTTTAACTAGTTTCGTATTATTACTGGAGTTGAAACCAATCTGCATTGTATTCAACTTAAAAGTAAGAGAAAAATATAGTTTTTAATAATAAATTCGAGTTTTGGAGTGAAATGTGGTTTTTTGAGGAGACAGCCGAAATACGACAATTTTCAAATATCGCTTGAGCCCTAACGATTCGTCGGAGAAGAAAACCTAAATTGTAAATTTTTTAGGAAATTTTATGTTCTTTCATTTTGAATAAGAAGGTTATTTATGAAGAGTTGATAGTTTTCGAGTTAGCCTATAAGAGAAAAAACATTCAAAAATTAGATTTTAAAACTTTTTTCCATTTTTTTTTTTTTCAATGTTGCGCCACGAAATTTTGAGGCAAACCTCAGATTCGGATTCAGCACCCCAAAAAAAACATATATTTACATATATCGAGTTTAAACTTGACATAGGAGTTAAAATATATATTTTAAACATTTATGCTGAGTCTCAGCTTGATATCTTGAAAATGACCCGATCTAGAGCCACTTGACTTATCAATGGATTTCTCGATTTTAGGAGTACCGGACCTCGAACTCAATTTAAACGGCTCCAGTTTAGAAAATTTTCAAAATTCAACCTGATAGTTTTTTTACAAGTTAAACATATAGATTCAAACAAGATCAAGAAGTATAAACCTTTTTTATTATTTACTTTTAAAAGCACAAGTAACTTTAAAAAGTATAATTTTAGACCTTTTTAGATTTTTCATCAAAACGTTTGAGTTGATCGGCTGCAGATTAGTACATTTTTTAAACATAGTTTTTAAAATAAGTATAACAAAAAACAATTGTGTTTGTAACTTCTGTACCAATTTTGAAATCGATATGTTCAAAAATGTCGAAAATGGAATGGTTGAATCTAAAGGTGTTATAGTTAAAACGAAATAGGTAAAACAGAAGACTATTTTCAAGGGCCTCGTTTTTAAAAATAACATGAAAAAAATCGTCCATACTTACTAAGAATATTTTTGATGTTGATATTCCAAAAATTGACGAAACTGGAATAGATTGAAAGGGCTACAGCGTTCGGTAAGCAAAAAATCGTGAGGCTCGATGATAAGTCTGATGGCTCTAGCTCATCAAATTTTTAAGATACCAACTTGAGTCTTGATATATAAGTTAAAAATAATCTTTTCTCTTGCTATACCAAGTTTTAATTCGATATATTACAAAATGGCCAACTTAGATCTCCTATACGTATGGACGGAAATGATCATATAAAAACATATTCATTGATAATTATGCGTTCATAAATTTGCAGGCCTATTTAGTTTAAAATTATCGTAGATGTATAATTTTTGTATATTATATTTATACATACATTGTTTATGTATAATTAAAATTTCATACAAATTGGATTATTAACTTGGGAGAAAATTTATGTTTTTTCGAAGACAAGTTAATCGAGACTGCGTATAGGCTATTACGTTAGTCTTAACGAAATTATATTATTTTGAATATAAAAAAGTTGAATTTTCAAAGCAAATAGCAGCCATTTTGGTTCCGCCATGTTGAATTTTCATATTTTATATGAATTAGTTCCTCCTAAAAATTCCAAATAACCACTTTTCTTTTTCTTTGAGACACATTTTTTTAATTTCAATATATATATTTAAGTAATTTGTTAGATTATTATGTGTAGTGAAACAAAAACATACCATCGTAAAGCTGACACTTTCCTCTTGAAAACGCCCTATTACAACTATTTATTTAATACATTGTAACTATGCAATAGTTTATAATGACTGGGCCGCGCTTCAAAAAATAGGTCTTCAGCCGTGCGACCGAGTCGCGCTGCTGCAAAATACATACCTGCATTATCGATTTTTTCCAGACAAACCATTGCTCGGACGAAAGAAATACTTATGACCTTTTTTATTGAAAAATACTTCCCCTGCACGGTGGTATTCTTTATTTTTCTTTATCTTCATCCCAGCTCAAAATTTTAAGGAATATCGGGAAAAAAAGTTTTTCGATTTTTTTCGACTTTGGGAAATTGATAGACTGGTAAACTCTTTTTTATGTTAATCTACATACTTTACTGTACTTATATATAAAAAAATCAGCCATATTTTAAATTACATGGATTTTTGGTCTAAAATTACCCCTACCGACTGGCCTATATTGTCATAATGAAATAATAGTACAATAAGTATAGAAAATGTATTTGGGATTATATGCAAGTGCCAGCCTATAATTTAAATTTATTTGTATGTTTTTTTGTAACTTTGGCTGTTTCCCTAATTAAAATAAATTGACACCATTAATGCGAGAACTAATTATTTGTAGCCTATATATATTATTTAAAACGTGTTAAAATTTTCCGCTTGCCTGCTTATGTGTAAATTGTTTTGTTTTTTAAAATTTAATTATTCCTTTTTTTAAATTTCAGCCAAAATTCACGGAAAGAAAATTGTAACATCAATATGAATTGTAAACATATCAAAATAAATTACGTTTTATTGCCCTTATAGAGTCAAACATGAAAATATTGGTATTAATTTTTTAACTTAGCAATTGTATTAGAATACAGACGATTACGATTGTGAGTCTAGTGATGTCCCGATTTTAAATATCATGTGTTATATACTGTATATTGCTGTGCAATTCGGTCACCGACTTCAGCATGTATGTGACTTGCTAAGGAGAAAGAGATCGATATACATAGGTTACTAATTATGTGGTCGATGGTATATTAAAAACGATGATCGCATTGTCACGCATAATTTTCATAAAAATTAATGATTTATACAGTGGTGAAATTAGCCTGAAAGAACAGAAAAACAGACGTTTTCAGGTAGCTTTATTTTATTCTATGTGGAGATAATAATGTAAAGTAAGTTATGTAACAGTATCTTTTTATAATTTAATATTTGTTAGTAATCATTTTTTATTCTTATTGTAATCCGTGTTTAGATATTTAAAGATAGCCTTTGCCGCCATTAAATTATAAATAAACGTTTATATCAGCACTTTGTACGTACTGTATACGTTTTTAGGTACAGCATTCTTAATATTTTCACTTTTCTGTGCATGTCTTTTATTGATTGCATTATTTAAAATCTCAGTCAATATTCAAGGCAAGAAAATGCTCGTTTTAAAATGTATATAATTTATATACTTTTATCAATGTAAATTGTAAAATAGGATAAGTTGTATAATCAAAGCAAACATCAGTGGAAGATTGCGGCCTCAACCTCAACGCTATTGTAAATATCGAGTTGTTTTGTAGGACTACTAAAACTGTAAAATCATTTTGAGTCGGCGGCGATACATAAAGAAGAGAGCGAGAGAGGGAGAGAGTATAGCTAGACAGACTGTTTAGATTGTCACGCATGCGCATTTCAGTACGTCTGTCACCTAATAGAAGTAGTTCTCGGCGGCCTATATTTTTACTAGCGGAAGAACGAAATTTCGCACAAAAAACTCAATGCTATTAGTGTACAGCTTTGCCACTTGGAGCGCTGCGGCCAACACAGAAATAATTTTTCACTCCTGCCGAGCCTTAACACTATAAGAAGCGAAACCTTATGCACTAAAAGGGAACAGTAGTTGGTAGTTTACCAAAAATTCACTCCGAGCGCCACCAGTCTTTTTGCGGGCTGCCGAGACCGAGAGTGAGGAATGAATTGGAAGGTTTTTAATTTCGATGCACCAGCCGAGCGGCGAATATATCTGTCTCTCTCGCCAACACACACGAACAACTTTCTCTTTCACCCCCAACTGGTCCAACCCCAGTAGATAATATCGAAGTGTCAAAATTCTGTAGGACTATATAGCTCCAGGTTGGATTTTGCCCCATAAGGATTAAATAGGCCGACAGATATAATTTAAGCCAAAAATAAAGTAATTCCGACTGCTTCCGCTTTGCATTTAACAAAGATCCAATATTGCGATAAGGCTGCACAGACTCTTGAAATTGTCCATAATGGAAACAATATATTTAACGTAAAAAACAATGATTAATGAAAGTTAAAATATGATGAGTTTAATAAAACAATAATTGTCTAAAATAAAGCAAACTCAACATCTCAGTTTGTGCTAATATAAAAACCGTATTTTTGTAAACTATTATTGGTTCTAAAAAAATACTCAAATCATCAAGTTGAAAGCACAATGATTTATTTTTATAATTTCAATTATGACTGAAAAAACAAAATTACAATAATTACACAACTGCAAATTTAATGTCTATGTCAAACAAATTACACATTTCTACTAAACTACAATATAACCCACTGTAATTCAGAAAATGTTATAAATGTTTATGGACATGATCGTTAAAATTCTTTTTAAAATACAAATTACATGTTAAGAATGCATATTTCAGTAGGCAAAACAAAGACATTCTATATTTACATTTAAATACGAAATAAATCAATGAATACAACTTTAAAATATATATACATTTTGAAAGTTTATAAATCATTGTAAATAGAAAGTAAGAAAGGCAATTTATATCTACAGCAAATTACATGCAAAACAAACAAATAATTTCTGCTTTAAAATACTTACATTAGTAAAAGTTACTTGTCATTGCCAAAAGAAAGGCAATCTACGTTTACAGCAAATTACGTACAAAACAAACCAATAATTGCAGCTTTAAAATATTTTACATTAGGCCTACTATTTACATTACTAAAAGGTAAACATTATTGGCAGAAGAAAGGCAATCTATATTTACAGCATATTACATAAAAACCAAAAAAAAATTACTTCTCTTTAACATATACATTTGTAAAAGTTAAATATTATTCGCAAAAGAAAGGCAATCTATGTTTACAGCAAATTACGTACAAAATAAACAAATAATAGCTTTAAAATATTTTACATTACTATTTACATTACTAAAAGGTAAACATTTTTGGCAGAAGAAAGGCAATTTATATTTACAGCATATTACATAAAAACCAAACAAATAATTACTTCTCTTTAACATACATTTGTAAAAGTTAAATATTATTTGCAAAAGAAAGGCAATCTATATTTACATACTTTCTCCCCGTATCTGATAACATCTTTTACGTACCATGTGTATGGTTAGTTCATATCTTAAAGGAAAAATGTATAGTTAAAAACCGCATGTTTGTGAGAACAAGAAAAATTCCCCTTAAGGTTGCGTTCTATACAACCCATTGTTGTGCCGAATTAACATGGGCTCTTATGGAATAATAATGCGCGCGGACGTTTAAGTGGTCAAAAGTATTCCTTTTCCTAAGTGGTCAAAACTACGGTTCAGTATAGCTTTTGTTTTAGAAAGAAGAAAATTTCCCTGAATAAACCCAGACAGTCTCAAATATATATAAGCTGTGAAATATTAAAACTTTTTTTTTCGGGAATAGACAAACCAGTAATAAGAAACAGTTGAAAATATTAACTCGCTGAATATATTTAGAAATAATATAGGATTACCTAAATAAAATTATCATTTAATTTAGCTATGTTAGCTTTTAGCCGATTTATAATTACGCCTACTATGATTTTAAACGCATTGTTATATTTTAGCCTTAATCCAATTATATTTTACTTATAATAGATGATTGTAAGGCTACACTGGATAAACCATTACAAACCAATATTTTTTTAACTTTTGATTTGTTTAAACATTGTTAAGCAAATAAAAAGTATAAAATATTAGCCTAGTCGGTGTAGGTTACAACTAACAGTAATTTGCAATACGGCTGATTTTGTTTTTATAAGTACCTTAAAGTATGTATATTAACATAAAAAAAGTTTACCAGTCTACCGGTATCGATTTCCCAAAGTCGAAAAAAAATCGATTATCATTTTTTCCCCGATTATCCTTAATATTTCGAGCTGGGATGCAGATAGAGAAAAATAAAAAATACCACCGTATAGGGGAGGTATTTTTCAATAAAAAAGGTCATGTGTATTTATTTCGTCCGAGCAATGGTTTGTCTGAAAAAATCGATAATGCAGGTATGTATTTTGCCGAAAGAAAAACAACCAAAGCCATCCGTCAGGGTGGAACCTAATGTGTCAACACAAAAATCCCAAACATTGGAAATTAGCACGAGTGAAAGTGACGGGGTATGATGGGGTGGGGTATGTCAACGATCCAAACTCCAAGTTGGGGAGAAATGTACAGTCCGAGTCTGGGAAAGAAGTACAGTCCACCGCGTTGATGCTAGCGAAATCTGTTTTAGTATCAGTGAACTAGAAAATCTTAGGACTCAAAAGCGTCGCCCTGAAAAGCACTACGGTTTCGCTTCTTATAAGTGTTAAGTATTCATTGTTAATACTTAGTCCCTGGAGTACCCTCAAAGGTCAAGAGAAGCGTATACCCTAAATGAGTGGTTCTGGTGGAGCCAATAAAAAAATGGTAGGCTTTATGTTTAATAGTTACATAGTTAATCCAAAATTAAAATCAAAGTGTAAAAGTTGTTCAAAATCTGACATGGTAAAGTCGCATTAAACTTAGAAGCCTGATAGTGGTTTAAATTAGAGCAACTCTTAAACTTTGTTTAAATTAGAAAATTTTAATAACCAAACACTGATTTCCATGTTTTTAAACAGCCATATCAACAAAAATATTTAAAGAGATTCTTTACCTTATTATTCAAAGTAAAGAGGTACTAATGGAAACATTATTTTATAATATTCAAGAGACAGTATTTTTAACTATTGTGTATTTTGGTAAGTACAATTAGCAAGTGATAAAAATATAAATATTTCTTTACAGGTCAAAATATTTTCGAGGGAGGAGACTACACGGTGATTATGACATTCGTGTAGAGCAAGCTGAATTTAAAGAGCTATCAGTAACTGCCAATGGAGATCTAGGAACAATAGTAAGCATGGGTGTTTATCGAAATGGAACCAAAGTTGTAAGGTTAGTACACAGTTCTCAGAAACATAGTTTATATTATAGGGACATTTACTTTGAGTTACAATTATTTTCCAAAGTTAAATTTTTATTATACCTGCCAAAATACTCTAAATAGGCTCAAATTTATTTGGAGTATTGAGTAAATCTACATAGCTTACATATAAATAAACTCTTAAAATTCTAGTTATTCTTTGGTCTGAAGTAAACACTGTGATATAATGTATTTATTTAAATATTAAAATCATACAAATACTTACTTTAACTTCCAAAAGTATAATGCTGAAAGAATTATATTTGATATATATTTCAGATCTTTTAGACCGGACTTTGTTCTGATTCGTCAGAACCTACGAGATGCAGGAGAAGACCATAAAAATCTTTTACTTGGATTCAAATTTGGAGGAGTTCCCAGCATTAATTCTCTTCACGCAGTCTATAACTTTCAGGTATTAAAATTTTCTAATGTCAAATTGAATAACTTCTATGAACTATCATTAATTTGACTGCAGGCTACATTTTCTTCATTTAAACAACATTTTAATATTTTAATTTCTTTCAGTTAAGGTAAGGGCTTCTGGTTCCATTAAAAACTGGTGAAATAAGATATTTATGAAAAACTTGGAGAGTGTACAAAATATCTTGAGAAAATGTTTCATTAGGTTTAAAAAATAATTAGGCTAGATTTTATTCTATTGCTTCACACCATAATTTCAAACAAAACAATTTTTTTTTATATTCAGCACAAATTGAATATTTCATACTTTTAAAACTATTTTATTAATGTTCAAAGCAAAATCAATCTCAACAGATTTTGATAGGTAATTATGTAATGCAATAACAAAATAAATTAATGACAAAATTTATAACTTATGCTATAAGTTTATCCGTTTTTAGATAAATAAAACTAAATAGTCCTCTTATTCAAATAATTGTATGTAGTTCTTTGTTTCAAAAACAATTTTTTTTTTTTTAAGTAATTATAATTAGTAAAATATGCAGTAACACTGACGAGTTATTCTTTTTTATGGTGATGTAAATCCCAAGTTCTGGAATTCTGGAAGTTGGAAGTTCATGTAGAGAGAGTATATCGAGGCTGTAAAACTGATTAAGTAAATAAACGTTAAATCAAATCATTAAACATTAACCAAAAAATCTAGTTTATAAATTTTATTAAAATCTGACATTAATAAAACATTAATGAAATCAAAGAAATGAGTTCATTTTTTGAGATCATATTTTAAAATTATTTTTCAACATAAAAAGATCTCTTCTACCTTTTGCAAAATAGGCTACATATAATATTTTTTTATAATATGACATTTCCATTATTGTCAACTACCCTGGTTGAAGATGACCAAAATCCAAATAGCAAGGCTAATTAATTATTTGATCTACTGAAATTGAAATTGCTCAACTGATTAATTACCGTAGCTATTAAAATGTGATAGCCGATGTGCAAAATAAAAGCCTCAAAGTGTATAACTGATTATTAGTTTTATCTCCGATATTTTATTATCTGTTTAGTGAAATATTTTGTGTAACATATAGTGTTAGTATGGGTGTGATCTAAGTCTTGTGTTGACTTTTTATCTTTCATTGTATATGTACATCTACATGTCTTACAATACTTACATTTATGTCAAATCTATAATATTATCCATCCAAATAATCTCCTTTATATATTTTTAATAGTACTCTACATTAAAAATGTTAACTTTATTTTTCTAAACTTCGCTATAGATTGAGGGACTGACCAAATTTGTTGTACCAACTAATGCTTATGATGTATAACGTTGGAATAACCTCACTAAATAATTTAATTTGTGAATCAGCCTAAAGTTATTGCCCTAACCTTGTGGTGTATAACCTTGGACTGACCTTATTAAATAACTTATTTGTGAGTTATAATTACTTATATTATTAACAGTAATTATATATTTTATTAATCAAATTATTTATAAACTTTTATGATAAAATATTTTGCTTTTAGTTTTTATATTTTTTAAATATATTTTATAACCTATTTATTACCTATTATTATATTATTATTGATCTTGTTTTTATAATAAAAATGGTGATATTAATTTATCCATGAAGGTGAAACTTCAAACTATTTTGTAAGAGTCACTAAACTATTTATTTAACAATTTAATTTCTATAAAATAAATATTACATTAATATGTTACCGCCTACATACCTACTACAAAAATGGGATTTCTTTCAGGACAAGCCGTGGGTATTTGCTCATCTTCTTCAGATTCAACGACGTCTTGGAAAAGAAAATTTTCCACTAATAGACCAAACATTTTATCCTAATTACAAAGAAATGGTATGTAAAATTCTGTACATTATTTATCCAAATTCATAAACTTAATGTTAACTTAATAAACTCAAATAATACATCATGATTTCGCAAACCCTTATTTACTAGTATAATTAGCAATTATTATGTAAATTATATCTGCTAGGATAAATACGATCAGTTTGAGTACAATTTTCTGCCAATCCTAGCTTAATCTTATTTTATTTATGTTTCGGAGTTCCTCAATTCTCAAGACCTACTTCAGTACTAGTACTGAAATAGGTCTCGAGAATGGAGGAACTCCAAAACGCGTAGACAAACTCAAATAAAAGGGTTAAGCTAGAATTAGCGGAAAACTATTGTACTCAAACTGATATAATTAGCAAACCTATCGTCCTAGATCTTTGGTACAGGATGTACCAAGAACTGAGAAAACTCACGTTTGACTCTCATAAACATTAAATGCAAAAATAGGTTGAGTTTTATATAAAATATTTGACAAAATAAATATCTTATTTTATTTCAAGATGATATAGTCTTAAAAGCTTATTGTTCAGGATTTGATACGTTTGCCAACTATACATATTGGACGTGTGGTGTTGGACACCCAGTATATATGTTTAAAAAAACAAGTTTATTTTTGTAGAATAAAAAAGTAAGTTTTTGTAGAATAATCCACTTTGGTTCGTCAAAGTACCAAATTTGGCAGGCTTATCTTAAAAACTAAATATTACAAAATTCTTTGAAAATATTATTGATATCCTTAAATAAAACCCTTTTCAAATAATACCCCAAACGACAGCATCATACAATATTCATGTTTTAGGGAAACAAACTTTGGGCGCCAAAATTCTTTTTCAGTACAGTAGAGTCGTCTTGAAAGTTGAGTCTTGGAATTACTGCTATCAGAAAATATTTAAAAATTGGGTTATAAACTCGTTTATACCAGAATATAAAAAGTTTTAAAAGGAAATTTGTTGCCATGCAAAGCTATTTTTACAGTGAATAACGCGTCTTCACATCCAAGCATAGACGATCAGCAGTGCGACGGGATCGGCGTCTTGTTTCTTCTAGCAAGTATTACCAGTTCGATTCAGCCAATGGACCAGGGCGTTCAAGAATGCCTGAAATGATTGCTAAAATCATTCTAGCATTGGGAAAAATAAAAGCATTGTAGAAGCTTTAAAGAAAGTGACTGTGAAAGACCTTGCCTACTGGATCAGTGGGTCTTGGAGCAAGATAAAGTAATATACAATTTCTAAGTCATGGAGAATAATTCTACAGAAAGCAGGCCTAACACAGAAACTGAAGATTTTGAAAACAAGGATGATTACCCGTTGAATAATTTAGTCAGAATGTTGCCACACTGTGAAGAGGCAATATGGAAATAACTAAATGGTTAAATTTAGACAATCAGTTGGAAGCTACTGACTCTTCTACGGTAATGGACATGATTAATAATCCAACACAGTGTGAGAGTGATGGGTATGACGAGACCAAAACTGTACCAATGATGAGTAACACCGATGCCTATACTGCACTTGGGGCCGCCATGCGCTATGTGGAATAACAGTCCAATGTGACCGACATCTTGCTCTTCAGACATTGGCGTGAAATCACTGCACACATGTAATTTTTAATATGTAATGTTTATTCTGCCAATGCAGAAACTATAAGCACTTTGTTTTAGTAAAGTTCATATTTTGACGCCTGTAGGCCTATTCTTTTTAACATCGTTTTATTTCTTTTTCCCCTATAAATTTTGATAGGCCGAGTTTTCAATAGTTCGAGGTGATCCCAGTTTCGTTCACCTCAAACTATCGAGACGCTACTGTATTATTATTTTAATATGTACGGGGTTACATTGTCGAATAAAGTCAACTTGATACTTTTATCCAATTCAGAGATTGTTGATAATGACAGGTAAAAACATATAAATTTTCTATTCTATATGATCTGCTTAAATTCTTGATTTACTTAAATTGATGATCCTAAATAGTGAAGTATATTTATTTAATTAATTAAATATTTTTTCATAAATATAATCATTATTTTAATTCAAATTTGAAAATAATACTCCGACACAAAATTGTTTGAACATTAGGTTATTTGAACATCATTTATTTCTTTAATTTTTAGTCTTTTTCATACTGAGTAAAAAAAACTGTTTGCAATTTCACTGTGCATTGTTATCACTTCAAACATGTAACTATCAAATAACAGTTTATATCAGGGGTAGGAAACCAGGAAATAATTTTGTATGGCCCGCATAGCTTACCCTTACGGCATAGAATACAAATAGGTTGCTCAAAAGCTAGAACAACAATAAACGCCTATAATTACAGGTGAAATATAAGTGGAAAGTAGTATCGGCGATGTGCATGCAGGCAAGTTCACCCCTAAGGCAACGAAATTGGACTCGCCCTGTTTAACCTTGAACAGGTGTAATGAAACTCGGCACCAGCGTCTCCACTCTCTAGTGTTAAGTCATACTGTCGTGCTGTTTTTTTCACCCCGAGTATTTTTACGCTGTAGTATTTTTAGATTCATTTTAATTTCTGCTGTAGTCATTGTAATGTCTTTGTCAAAAGTATAAGAAAAAAGAAGATGAGCGAAAAACATTTAATGAAGAATGGACATTGAAATATTTTTTATTTAAAATAAGGGGAAACCATTGTGTTTGATTTGTAGTGAAAGTGTTTCAGTGAATAAAGAATATAACCTAAAAAGACATTATGAGTGCAACATATGGAAAAATACTCTTTACTTATGGGTGATGCTTGTGAGGCGAAAGTTCTCTTACTAAAGAAAAATTTAGCCTCACAACAGAATATTTAAAAAAATAAATCAAACGAGAGCTAATGTGACTTGGGCGCTAGTTACCTTGTTGCCGAACTAACAACCAAGAGTGGTAGGGGCTACTATAATGGGGAGTTTATTAAAACTTGTGTAAAGATCATTGTGGAAGAAATTGTCCTAAAAAAGTTAGAAGCCATAGAGACAGTTAGTTTATCTGCCAGGGCAGCGTCAAGAAGGATTGAGGACATAGATAAGGAATTAAAATCTTGTCTGAAAGATAGCGCTGAAAAGTTTATTTTTTATTCTCTTGTCATTTACGAAAGTACTGATATCAATGATACAGCTCAACTCCTAACTTTGATTAGGGGATTGACAGTAACTTTGTTAAAACTGACAAATTCATAGTTTGAAGGGCACAACCAAGTCTGTTGATTTATTTGGAAAAGAATGTGATAGTGTCAAGGAACTAAATTTAGATTGGGCTAACTTAAAAACTGTGACAACTGATGGTGCTCCGAATATGATAGGGAGAAATGGTGAACTTGTTGCCAAAATATAAGAAGAAGTTTCAAAGAGCCGAAATGATCCCTTGCTTTCATTTCATTGTATTATTCACCAACAAGCCCTTTGCAGTAAGGTTTTAAAATGGAATAGTGTGAGGAAATTGGTTGTGCGACTGCAGAAGTTATGGATTTAACCATTGACAACTCCCGGAGTTTTTTTCCAGAGTTGAATAGTGAATAAGCAGGTGTAATTTATTATTCTGAAGTACGCTAGCTTTGCCGTGGAAAAGACCTTGAAAGATGTTTTAAATTACATACGGAAATAGAACTGTTTCTATCAATGAAAGGCAGGCCTCTGGAAGAACTTTCAGACTTACAATGGGTGTTTGATCTAGAATTTTTAGTTGATATGACTGGTCATTTGAACTATTTGAATTTGAAACTCCAAGGCACAATGAAATATGTTAGTGATATGTACTATGACGTAAAAGCTTTTGAAAATAAGTTAAAACTTTTCAAAGAACACATCAAGCACAAAAACTTTTCCCATTCTCCAGCTTGTAAGAGTGTTATTGAGGAGCTTAAGGGTAAGATGTTTTTTTTAGAAAATGCATTCGTGCGTATGAGTTTTGTATGCGTTTTGGTAAATATCATGGTCTTGCTAATGGGGTAAAACTGTTTCAAAACCCTATCGATGTTAATATTAGTAGTGTAAAGAAAAATTTGTAAATGTAGGTAATTGAGCTGCAAGGTAGTGATATTTTAAGACTTATTCAAGAATACTAATCATATTGCATTTTATGCTAGTCTTCCGGATTTATTTCCAGAAAATTTGCAGCTGGTATGTTCACAATTTTTGGTAGTACCTATATTTGTTACAAAACTTTTTCAAACTTGAAACACATCAAATCTAAAACTCGGTCTAGACTCACAGATGAACATTTACATCAACTTCTGAGAACTTGTGTGTTACTAAACACTAGGGTTAACAGAAAAGTTGGCATCCACTAAAATTTTACTTCAATAGACATTAATGTTTTTTTTATTTGATCTGTCTAACAAAAAAATATTTAAAATAACAATGATGCTAATATTTTATTTTTTTATTTTAGTAAAAATTTTTTAATATACGTATGTGTTTTATTTAATTATTTTAGCAACTTAAAACATTAATAAAGAAAGTTGTCGGAGTTAAGTTAGAAAATTGTCAGTCAGAAAATTTTATAAAAATTACTTTTAAAATCCATTAATAGGCGTTAGTTATAGTCACCTTTTGTACTGTATTAAAATCAGTTACATTACCCATCTAAAATTAGGAAATATAATAAAATTCGTGGTTATTTTAAATTTGCGGCCCTTACAGTCATGCTAGATTGGTTTATACAGTGGCGTAGCAAGGCATCGTTCGCCCTGGAGCAAAACCAATCCAGGAGCCCCCCCCCCCAATTGAACCGGCGGACAGCTGGTGACTCACACTTATATGCCACCTTTAATCCTCCAATCTGGAGCTCAGGCCGCAACCAGGAAAAAATTGACCAAACTGTAGGCCTACCCCCCCCCCCACGATGTTCAAAATTCATATCATAATTTTAAAGTTCTCCTTACAGTTTTAGTTATATAAATATGTTTCAGAGCAGTAATTAGGTAAATTTAACCAGTGCTAATGATCTTAAAATTAAATTGAATTGTTTTGTTAATACATTTATAATATAACGTTAAATTAAATGAATAAATGATAATTTATCAAAATTGCTATTTTTCATAATGCTTTTTTTAGTATTTTATAAATGAGTAATATTTAAGAAACAAAATAAAAAGTTTACATTTGCAGCTCTTGCAAATTCAAAATATTTTTTTCCTTTACTTTTCAGCTGCAAATGTGGTTATCACATTACTAAAATCAACACTCATCATTCTGTTAGTTTGTAGATATTGTTGCCAAACAACTTGACGTTTTTGCGACATTATGTTGAGAAGATAATTTTTAGCTTAGAGAAAGACCTTTCTGAACTTACAGAAGTCACTGGCAATGTTAGGAAGATTAAACCTGCATTTACAATATCGGGAAAACTGGTGGTCCTACTTACCTAGTTTTTACCCCCACCCCCATAAATAACATGTTTTTGTTACTCCTCAGCACTCATTACAGTGATAAATAAGCTAAGCGCAGGACTCCACTCGCAAGTGTGAAGCCTCCAGCCTGGTTAATTCATCGATGTATAAACACACTGGATCGCTGGCTGCGTGTATTGAATACGGTCCGGCTGGCCTAGCCGCTTCCCCCACCACTGGAGGGACAGCAACAACACGTGAAGCATTCAAAGTTAATGCAACGCTCACAAATGTTTTAATTTATTTTGTTCAGCTTCAACAACGGCACCAAACATTATTTATAAAATAATCATTTTAATTTCTAAACAATATTTAATTGTTATACAGTATGTAACACTAATTTTTATAGTAAACTATTGGACCCAGCAATGCTTCGCTATTGCTTGATTTAATTTAAAAGTTAGTAAAGTTATTCCATTGACTTAAGTGATCGAATTGTAAGCTCTCAGTGTAAGCTTTTTTCCAAAGCCAGTTTGTGTCTTAACTGTAAGTCGAATTTAAAAACTAATATTTTGCGGGTAGCAAATTAGATTTTCAACAAAATAGTATTCTTGATTTTTTCCGTATCTCAAACCATAAGCTCACAAAATGACCGTAAACTTCAAATTTGTAAAAAAATCGTCCAAGTTTTTGTATTTCAACCATTTAGTCAACACGTTTATTCTAAACTCATTCAAAAGTGTTCCATAGCTTTTTTGTAGATAAAGGTTTAAAGAATTCATATATGCCAGTTTTGCAAGTAAACAAAATGATTGAAGTAAAATTAACAAAGTTATTAGCTCAAGGAACAAGCATCCTATTACTTTAAATGAGCAATTCTTGTATCTATCTTTGTTTGTATCTGTCGTGGATCTCGAAAACGGCTGTAACGAATTCAAAGAAATTTTGTATTTAGGTGTAGTATTGATTTTTAAGTACACCCATATAGTTGTATTTCGTGTAAAAACGCAATTTTTTTAGAAAATCTAATTTAAAAGTTGAACAATTTTAACATAGGGTCTTATGAGTTGCCATGTTGGTTACAAAATTACAACGAAATAGTAAATAAAGCAATCAAAACAGCTGTTTATAAACAAGCCATGAGATTGAGTATTATCCTAAATCAGTTGTTCATTGGATAGTTTTTAATTACTATTAAAAAACAATCTAATTTATACTGTTTTAGCACGTTAGAATTAGAATAAATTGTTCTGATTTAACAATTTATTTTATAAAAAAAAGTAAACTTGGCAAAAATGGATAAATTCTAATAGTCAATTTTGTAATATAGGCCTGGCTCATTTCTGAAACATAGTATTGAGGTTATGTTTACTACTGTATATTTAGTCCTGGTTTCAAAACATTAGTTGACAGAAGATAGTAGAACTAGGACTAAAATCGTAATGAAAGTTTCTCATGTTTCTAAAGCATGTATTTGAGGTTATAATTAATCTTGTAATTACCGTTAATATATTTAAGCCTGGTTTCATAATTTTACAAACCAATGTACAAACGCCAAAGATTAACGAGATTCACTAGCGAATTTTCCAACTGCGAGCGAAGCGAAGCGTCCAGGGGCAGAGCCCCTAGTGTTTATAACGAAAGGAAAAAGTTCAACTTTAGGCATATATAAAAAGTAGTAAACATTTTTTGTAATTTTTTTCATAAATGTAAAAAAGTTTCGTAATTTAGTTCTAAAATAGAACTGTATAAAAGTATTGATCAATCTCAAATTTCTTATTTTGAAAACACCAGTTTTTATGTTCCTACTACAAGACTGCTAACAAAACTAGGCCTGTTTTGAATAGTAATTTAGGAATACTATTTCCTCTGCCCAAAAATGACATATTATAAAAAAAGTGTAGAGGATAAATCAAAGAATTGAACTGTATATAACAACAACAACGTGTATCACTGTCCATCTATCACGCTGCCCACCGCGGGTCTATCCCTCCAGTGGAGGGGGAAGCTCCACGCCGGCCGGCTCGTTTCTCGAACCTTTCAGACTACTCAGCGCGCAATCCAGTGTGTTTATACATCGATGGTTTAATTACGCTGTGCTGAAAGCCTCACAGCCAGGCCCGTACGTAAACCTTAAGTGCAGGTAGTTGGTCCTATACTGCGATCGTTATAACTGTGGTTCTTGTCACAACATCCAGTCATAAGTATGCACCTACGACTCGTTCTAAAAATCTTGCGCTTGACTCCTAATGATAAATTTAGATGACACGTTGCATCATAATATACTATTTCAACAATTTCCCGCCCCCTCGACGCCAAGCGCCCTGGAGCGGCTGCTCCACTCGCTCCATAGTCGCTACGCCACAGGGTTTATATGTACTATACTTATTGTATTTATATACAATGGTATCCAATAAATACATTAGAAAAGAGTAATTTCATGACTAAATACATAATTTTTATTTACTTAGTCACGCTATACGGTACAGTAGAAACTCCCTACACAACCCTCAATATCACGACTTCCTTGATAACAAGTGAATTTTTCTAATCCCCTGAGATTGCCATAACACTTAATGTTAAAGATACCTCTATAACATAA
Organism: Philaenus spumarius; assembly: GCA_018207615.1. Taxonomy (NCBI): domain Eukaryota; kingdom Metazoa; phylum Arthropoda; class Insecta; order Hemiptera; family Aphrophoridae; genus Philaenus; species Philaenus spumarius. The sequence goes on along the minus strand of JAGFPH010002950.1, from coordinate 102,185 downwards.
CTATTATTGTTTTAAAAACCTCAATAGCACGGATTTTTGTCCCAATACAGATCGCAGATCTAACCCTACATAGCACGTCTTTTTTGCGAAACTGAACCTTTACAGCAAGAGTTCAACATCAGTAGTAAGTCGTTTTACACAACGAACCTTTATAGCACAACTCGGTCTGTCCCAGTGCATAGTGACTTCACGGAACATCCTTCATCGGATGTTTTGAAGGAAACGATGTCTTATGCTCAGGTCTGAAAACATGAAAACCCATCAACTGTGACAGGTCAGTCATGCGCCCGCTTTCAACTCAGTTCGGTGATGTTTATTCGTGTTTAGTTCATTTGATGTGCATTGTTTTGTTTGAAACATTCATTGAAACAAAACATGTCTGAAGAACATAAAATTATGCCTTTGAATGTGGAGTTTAAATGAAAAGTAATTAAAAGAAAAACTGAAATTGCCGAGACATGTAACATCCACTATGTTGCATACAATTTTGAAAAATAAGGATAAGTATGAAGAGGGTAGTGGGCTCGTTAAAACATGTGTAAGAGCGAAGAAAGGTGAATTTCAAGATGTGGATTAATGTGATGTTAAAAGGCTAAAACAGTGTTGTGATAAAAATTTGCCAATCAGTGGCCCTATTCTACACGAAAAAGCACAGGAGTTCGCAAAAAACTTGGCACATGAAAATTTTCGTGCTAGTAATGGATGGCTACACAATTTCAAAAAAGGAACTAAATAGCATTTAAAAAGGATTGTGGTTAAAGTGTTAGTGTTGATAATTCCGTATGCACAAAATGTTTATATCATACATTTTATGTAAAGTTAATTAGTTATTTTTTAATTAAAGTTAAATACATTTTTGTGTTTCTATTTTCAGTTTTATATTACAGTAATTTAATTATCATTTTTCATTTATTTTATTAAGTGTACAGAACTATGTACAATACATTTTTTTCTATGTACTGAACATATTTTAAATGTGTGTTTTATTTACTAACCAGTTACATTACAGTGCATACTTTATACTGAACAATAATAATGAAATGTACTTTTTAAACAAAACGTGCTAGTGAGGGGTGATTCAAAATGCACTTGCTATAGTGGGGTTTCAGAAAAAAACAGTGACTTTGATAGTACAACTTTTAGTCAACATAACCTTGATAGCACAAACCTCAACTAGAAGAGTCCCTTGATAACAAGACTGTTTCCCATATTCCCTTGAGAGTCTTGCTACAGAGATTCTACTGTATATTTTAAATTCTTCTTTTTTGATTTCAGCTTAGCGCTCCAAGGTTCCCTGTAGTGTTTAAAGTTGGCCATGCTCATAGTGGTTTAGGTAAAGTAAAAGTAGAAAATAATACAGACTTTCAAGACATGTCATCTGTTGTAGCAGTTGCCAATACATACTGTACCACAGAGCCATATATTGACAGCAAATATGATATACATGTTCAAAAAATTGGAGAAAACTACAAGTCTTTCATGTAAGATTTATTTATTAAGTAAATAATTAATAATCTTAAACAAAACACTAATTTTAATTGTTAGAAATAAAGCACTCTTTTTTAATTTATTATTTACATCTTCGAAATTTTAGAGAACAAACTCAGTATCAGTAATTAGTGAGATTTATTACTGTTTATTTGTTTGGTGATTTATCAATATAAAATACTTTGCTCAGTTCTCAAGTCTTGTATCAGGTCATGTTTGTTCTCTTAAGTTCGATGGTCCAACACTTAATAATTCCAGCATGTAACAGAAATAAAATTATATATATTCATTTTAGGTAGTTTTAGCCTCTGGAATAGGATATATTAATAGTTTAATAATGTACATTTATTGAAAAAACATCAACTTCTATGCCCTTTTTCTGTCTTTCCTCCACAGATGACCGGTTTCGATCTATTAACTTTCAGATAATTATCAAATCAAATATTACACTGATTCAGTTCATTGGAACTTTGTTAAAATAAACACATAGGACATTTGACACAAATACAAAACACAATCACAAAACATTTATTAAAAAACTTGAAACGGAATTAATGTCATCAATCGTTCACCCCATATAGATAGTGGAATCTGTGAAGGAAACACAGAAAAAAAGGAATAGAAGTTGAAGTTTTTTCAATAAAGGTAAGTTATTAAACTATTATATATATAAATTTGATTGTTATCACTTCAACATAGAAACATAATTACTTTTCTTTAAAGTATGAGCAACACACTGACATAAATAGTGAACATAGAATAGTAAACAATTAAGTAACAAAAGGAAAAACATAAACAAATTTAAAATGAAAAATGTTTAGTATTAGAAAATGAATTTAAAAAATTTTTTTGGTTATATACTATAATAAAATAAAAAAGTGTAATACTTAGTAGTAATAATATTTCATCACGCCTTTCGTTTTTATTGCTACTCTTTATACATCTTACCATTACTAGTTACGTGGATTAATGGAGCATTTGTGAAATTTAAATGAAAGTAGTGTTGTGTTTCAAATAGACATTTTTTAATATTCTAAAATTTACAATAGTATTTTACCTGATTGTTAGTCCGTCTTGTGACTTCTTGAGTTGTCCTTCTTACGACGCTTTTCAAGACCGTAGCCTCATTATCAAGTATAAAATATATTCATCACTGTTCAGGTCGTCATATACACACACACACAAACACAAACACATTAAAAACACAAAGTACACAACACATAATTTTTAGTGCGATACAGATTAAGCCGGTTGGTGTACACCATCTTATCGTCTATGATACATTGAACTAAACTAAATAAAGCAGCCTACTTTGTATAGTGATTATTGACCTGTTCTATCTTGATAACCGAGGGCTGTATCATATAAGTCATTGGATTGAAATGACAGCTGATCATTTAGTACGTAATCTGGGTTATGTCTGAATTCCCTGTAAATTTTGAATTCTTCGATGGCGTTTATTAGTCTCCCCTTTACACAATAATGAAGAGGTGTCAAGTTGGTGTCAAAATTTGTATAGTTGTGGTTATGGTCTATCAGATGTTGAGCGTAATTTGACTTCATTTTACGTATGTTATTGTGCGGCAGATGTTCTTTAACGCGTTCTTTAAATGCTCTGCCTGTCTGTCCAATATAAAAGCGGTCACAGTCATTACAGTTTATTTTATATACACCTGACTTCCTTTCGGTTGGTGTCAACTGTTTATGTCGCAAATTTTTTTAACGTTGTTGTTGGTTTGATACGTGACGTTTATTTTGTGGAAACTTTCCGGAAACCCACAACCACCGACACAACCATACACGCACAATCACACCATCCCATCTCCCAAAAAATGTCTGCATACAACAGCTTCATCCACCGCCTTCTAACCATTCCGTTAAATAAACAAGACTTTCATGACGAACTAAACACCATAAAATATATAGCACAAAAGAACGGCTACCATAGTTCAATGATAGACAAATTATTACATAAACATATGAGAAAGAAATCTACCCCTTGTAAGAACAAGGAAATTAATAAATTTGTCTCAGTCGAATATTCTAACATTGTTCCTATGATGTTAAAAAATACTTTCGCTAAACACAAAATCAACGTTACGTATCGAACCAACAACAACGTTCAAAAAATTTTACGACATAAACAGTTGACACCAACCGAAAGGAAGTCGTCAGGTGTATATAAAATAAACTGTAATGACTGTGACCGCTTTTATATTGGACAGACAGGCAGAGCATTTAAAAAACGCTTTAAAGAACATCTGCCACACAATAACATACGTAAAATGAAGTCAAATTACGCTCAACATCTGATAGACCATAACCACAACTATACAAATTTTGACACCAACTTGACACCTCTTCATTATTGCATAAAGGGGAGACTAATGAACGCCATTGAAGAATTCGAAATTTACAGGGAATTCAGACATAACCCAGATAAAGTACTAAATGATCAGCTGACATTTCAATCCAATGACTTGTATGATACAACCCTCGGTTATCAAAATAGAACTGGTCAATAATCACTATACAAAGTAGGCTGCTTAATTTAGTTTAGTTCAGTGTATCATAGACGATAAGATGGTGTACACCAACCGGCTTAATCCGTATCGCACTAAAAATTATGTGTTGTGTACTTTGTGTTTTTAATGTGTTTGTGTTTGTGTGTGTGTGTATGAGGACCTGAACAGTGATGAATATATTTTATACTTGATAATGAGACTACGGTCTTGAAACGCGTCGTAAGAAGGATAACTCAAGAAGTCATAAGACGGACTAACAATCAGGTAAAATACTATTGTAATTTCCTGTATTTATTTCATTTTATGAAGTGACTTGGATACCAAAATCATGAAACTAAAATTCTAAAATTTGTTATTAAAATATTTTGTCTTACAAATATAAATAAATGTCTTTAAATAAAACAAATTCCATCAATTGAACTAGAGTTTTGTTAAATTATTTTATGTTTTTACTTTTAAATACAACACATAATTTCTTGTTATAATGGTATATACAGTAATTATATCTATTTAAAAAAGGAATATTTCGATTAGATGTTTAAAAAAACTTCTTTTTTATGTAAGTAATCATATTTATATAATAATAGTTAGATAATTAATTAAAATCAACCTGATTTTTGCTTTGTTGATATTTTGCAACATGTAGGCCCTATACAATAAAAAAGCTAACTGTAGACACTACACACACTAAAAGTAAATACTTTCATTGTTAAACCTTATTATTGATTTTTGTAATTAAAGACTGGTTATTTCTTATTAGGCTACTTATTAACAGTTAGGGAGGAAATGACTTGTTGAGTCACAATAAATTACTTCAATGGTACAGTTGAAATATAGACAAAATTTAACAATAGTTTTACATTACTCAATCAATGTAACACACATAAAATATATCAAAATTAATTACTAATATATATACAAAAAAGAAAAGTAAATGTCTTAAAAATCAAACAATTATCTAACTCTATATCTTGGTTTAACCCTTGACTACTACGGACGTCTTTTGTCCCATAACTACTACGGAGGGGTCTGCTTTGTTTACCATGTGTGGTTACTTTAAAAAATATATATTTAAGTAGCATTCACACTCCAAACTTTTTTAACTTTGTTTTAATAACCTAATAAGAAAAAAAAATCAAATTTTGTTTTTGTATAATTTTTTGGGGTTTTTAAATTTCATACTGTAAAACATGCAATATATACTATACAAATTTTTAAATGAAAATGATGTTTGAATTATTTAAGGAAACCAATATATCTGTTATTGTTGAGTACCATAGTAACAAGGACAACATATTTTTCAACTGTAAACATGCACATGTTCTTATTTCAATGGATCGATTTTGTATGTATAATCACTACGGAAGGTTTCTCAGACCGCAACAGATCGATAACTCACAAACCGGCTTCGATTTCACTGCTCAACTGACCATCCAAGGTCAGGAAAGTACTGTGAAGTGCGGGATACAGTGTTTATAGGCGAGAGAGAAACACCCCCCTTCAACACCTGTTGAAATTTGCCGCGCGGTCTGATAGACACGGTCCGTAGTAATTAAGGGTTAAAGGTTTATTTACTTCTTGGTTTTTGAATATAGCATCAGGTAATCTTGATGGCCTAGTTCTATTAGATTCTGAACATGTAAATATGATTTTAGAAAGAATTTACTTCTTTACACCACTTCCTTTCTTTTCAATTTTCCAGTTAAGGAAAAATAGTGATCAAATAATTTTAAAAACCAGGTTATTTCAAAAATTAAGTAATAACAAATTTTAAGTTGGGAATAAAAAGCAGTATCCTCTCTTTAACCTTTTAATTAGTTGTGAGATTTTGTGTTCAAAGTTTATTCTATCAAGTATCTTATCTTCTCACAAGTCAAGCTCAATATTTATTTATAATTTTTTTTATATTCTAAATAATAACCCATTGTCTGAACTGTATTTTCGTATACAAAATTATTTACATAAGTGTAGTTGACTATTAATTAATTCTATAACTTTAACAAATAATCAATGACAATTTTTTCTTGCTATAACATTTAATTACATTGATTGATTCTTTTTACTATACACTATTTTTTCAATTTGGCTTACAAATTTTATATTTTGTACAACAACTCCCAATTATTATAAATTTTTTTAATAGAACCTATAATTTTTATTTTTATTATTCGTTGATATGTTTCCTTAATCTCAACCACTTACAATTTTCTTAATAAGCCATCCAATTTTAAAACTTTTTATTCTTCAATAAAAATCAATCACCCCAAAACTAGTTTAGCGAAAAATATATAAATTTATGAATTACTAGCTCATAGACGGTCATCTGTCAGATTTAGGTAGATAATTAAATAATATTATATAGGATAATATATTAATAATAATATTAAATATTACCTTTTAATGTTCCGTCTTGTGACTTTTTTGGTCGTTCGAATGTTACGACGCGTTTCGGGACCGCAATCCCATTGTCAAGTACACTTACACAAACACAATAAAACACATAACATGTTTAAAAAACACACAAAAACACCACAGTTACAACACTTTTAAAAAA
>JAGFPH010002950.1:37539-90618 GCA_018207615.1 Philaenus spumarius | reverse complement strand
AATACACAAATCACGAAACAAAATGTCTCTTGTCCTAAGAAAGATGGCGTCATTAAATTCCAAAACGTCTCTTGTCCATGTTACAGTTACAAAGTGTCCTTTTTCCAATTGTTTTTACCTTTTTAAAAAGGTATTCTTCATTTTTATTGCGGTTAAGGCTTTTAAAATGGCTCATTTATCACTAATTTATAAGTGATAAAAGTCTGAAATAGATTAATTCAGATTTTCATGGTTAATATGAATTTCCCAATTTTCCAACAATTGACGTTTGTGGACAAGGGGCACTTTGGAATTGGGCAACACATTTGTAAAGTAAGACTTAAAAGAATCATTATAGTTGTTAGATATACAAGTTTACAGTTGCAATCATTTTTTCCTTTTTTGCTTATAGAAATGTTTTTATTAGTTCTTAAAAATCGAGGAACTGAGTGACATTTTATTCAATTGCTGAAACTACAAGAGCATTACTATTTTGCTTTATCCCAATGAGTTGTGTAAGTAGTTTTTTACTCCCTAGAATGCTGAAAATGAGGGTACACAACTAAAGTTAGTTAAGGCAGATCTAAAAATTGAAAATAATTCTAATAAGTATTAACTGAAATATGGGGTTAAGGTTTCTATCTTTGATGAAAAACTGATGAGAAAGATATTTCTCACTCTCTTTATTGTTGAATCTATCTTCCGGATCCTCAGAAATATTCTGAGTACATGAGGTATTTTCATATATATCTGATATATGATACTTATACCCCTTAATTTATTTTTTGGTAATTTATAACTGCTAGAAAATCAAAATCATTGTTCTAAAAAAGGGTGTCCATAATTCTTTTATTTTTACACAAATCTTATGCTGACAAAAATGTTCATATTTCAAATATTTTGGCCTTTATTTTCAAAATGTGCCCTTGTCACATGCATAAAATGTTGCACTGTTTACACATAGGTATATTATATTTTCTCATTATATCAAAACATACTATTATATTTCTGTGCAAACAAGTTTGTGTCTACTCTCATGTATTAATGCAATTTGATTCATAACATTAATTTATTGTTTTTATGTTATTTTAGCAATATTGTCGACCTGCGACTGGTACTTTAACCAAAACATCTTCTCGCACATCAGTCTCTAGCATGCAAACTGGTGGAGGCTCGCCAACAGAAGAACGACCAGGATTGCCAGATCTTCCAACATCCGGCTCCAGTCCTCAACCTAGGCGTGACTCACAAGGTAACAAACGAAGATATAGTCTTCAACCACAGCGAAATGTCAATTACTAACAAGTTTCAACTTGTTACTGCACATCAGTTTTTTATGGAGGAGGTTGATTTAAATATTTGTTTCAGTAGGAGAAGTTCATAATAATGTCAAAATTATGAACGTTTAATTTAGCATCATTCATTTATAAATTTTACTTTATATATTTAAAAAATTTTGGAATGTATTTTTGTAACTTAATTTTTACAGTGCATCAAGTTATCAAAATTAATTTACACTTTAAATTAAATAGTCTAGTTTGCTCTATAGTTACAAATAAAATATTGAATAGTAAATAAATAATATACTGTATAATCTTTAAACCTTAGGCCTATACCATTTAGAATAATTCTCTAAATTTGTTAAATAAAATGGTGTAACCAAAATTTTCTTAATAAGTCTTACAATTTATCTATTTAGCGACAGAAAACTAGCTTACTTAATTGTAATAACCATATTCTCTTGTAGATGGCTATTTCTTGAAATAATCTAAGGATACTACTGTATAAGTGTTTGTAATTATTGTACAATGGATGTGATATTTTACCCTGCTTTCTTATTGAGGAACTCTATATTCTATTTGTTAAACTGTGATCTAGGTTAGTTCTATTATGTACCTGAACTATCTTACTATGTTCACAAAACCAATAATAAGCCAAAATGTGTGCATATATTATCAAAATATTAACATAATTTTAAATAAATAGCTCAAGATCAATTTACGTTAGTTACATTTCATTTTTACATATATAATATAGGTGTTAAGCATCATCATAAGAATTAATTTGAAAATATAATAACAACATAATGTTACACCTCATAATACCTATTACAATTCATCAGTTACTCACATAAATTATGGATGACCCATGGAAAAACATTTCTTAAGTAATGAAAAAGGAGTTGATTCAGTCTGAACACATCACTTCAATTTTATGAATTTTAACTTATAAATAGAATCATTCTAAATTATTAATAAAATAATGAGTAGAGTACAGTAATCATTTTCCAATAATTCTTAAATTTTTTAGATATTTTAAATTAGTACTCTACTTCTGAACTATACCTTTAGGAAAATTATATAATAAATTTAATATTATAGAAGGCCAATATTTCTAAGCAAAACAAACACAGCCTTTCTTACTTTTTATAAACATTTTTATTTTACGCAAGTTAGACTAATGTAGACGGGGAATTGAATAAATGTAAAAGTAGCCTAGATGTGTTACCATTTTGTATGAAGGGTTTAACAAATTAATTTTATTAAAAACTTAACTTCTGGTTCCACTGGGTATTACATTGTAATATTCTGACATTAACATAATAATATTACTTTTACATAAGGTTGCTATCCAAAACATTCCAAACAAAAAACTGTCTTTGCAGGCAAGTGATTCAAATCTATTATTTTTGAATAATGTAACTATACCATGTGCAGTTTCAATCCTTTGCCAGATGAGTCGGTTTTTAAATAACTATTATATTGAATTACTTTTTTACAACATATTTAAAAGACTGGTCAGAATATATAAGTTTAACTACCTTACATCTTATTTCGTGAGTCTTTTTTAGTAGACTAAAATATAATCTCATTTTAAATAAATACTATGTATAATAATGTTTTAAATAATCAGATAAACTGATGTAACATTTAAAAAACTAAAAATTATTTATTTCTTAAACATACTTATAATCTTTAAACATAAACAGATAAACAAATTGTTTGGGAAAAGTTTTGAAGTAGTATACAATTTCCAGCTGCTGCTAAAAATAAATACTATATACTGTAGAACCCATATTTCCAAATTTACCACAATACTACAGATTTTAATCATCCTTATAAAGATGTGTTGGCTAGTTACATTTTCAAGCAGTAATTCCATTAAAAAACATGAAAATGTATTTAAACAAAATACTTATAGAAAATATTTTAAAAAACTGTTTTAATTTGTATCTTTTAATTTTGGGAAAATAATATCTTATTATTATAATTTGTTTGCAATATATTACAATACATTTTACACCTATAAGTAGGCCTATTTGAAACTTTCTGCAAGATCATGACACCTTTCACATTCATTATAAAAATGTATATTCATTTGAGCTAATTTTATTTTTTTTCACTCTCCCTGCAAGACAAGTGTCCTTTTTACAAAATGCTCAGTCGTAACCTCTCATACAAAAATATGTATGAATTGAAAGTGAATAAGTTGGGAAAAAGGAAGGATACAAGATCAAATAATTCGACCATGCAGCTGTACCGCTGACATGAGTTGAGCAAATTTCCAAAATTAAGTTTATAGGCCTATGTTTTAGGGTTTCAACCAATAATTTGGGAAATAGATCTATTCACGACGGTGCTGAATAGCTGCAAAATGGTTCGCACACCATTCCGCATATTGGGAGTATCTTCAATACACAAAGCATTGCGTGCTTCGCACGCCATTCCGCATATTGGGGTTATCTTTATTACACAATACATTGTGTGCTTCGCACGCCAACCCCACGGTAAAATCCACATCGTTGGATTTAGTTTGAACCGAGTACTTTTATGGTAATTTACATTTTGATCAATTTTGGGGGAACCAAGCGAGCAATAATATGTTAATTTAATATGTTAATTTATTTAGAAGGGATTAACAGTAAATTTGATATTATTGTTTTAACTGAGTGTTGGATTGGTGAGGGGGCTGTGGACATTAATTTCGGGGGGTACGATATGATCAGGACTGTTAATAAAAAAAATCAAAATGATGGTACTATTATATATGTAAAGCAGTCCTTATCAGCCGTGTCCCAAGAGATTGTGTTGAGTGATGTAAATGGGTTGATTCTTGATTTTGTAATGGGGGACAGACGATGCAGTTTGTTGGCTTTGTATAGGACTCATGACAGTGACGTTGAACTTTTTATTGACGCTTTAGATAATTACTACAGCACTGTAAATAAACATAAGACTTATATTTTCACAGGTGATATAAATTTAAATTTATTGAAAAATGACAGATATATTGACCGATACTTAAATGTACTGACTGGGGCCGGGTTTGTAAGCTGTGTGAACGTACCGACTCGAGTGTCCGGCGAGGGTAGTTCATGCATTGACCATGTATTTGTTAACCATTTTGATTTCGATAAAGTGCAGGCTGCAGTAATTCAAACCCACGTCACGGACCATTATAGCACAGCGCTTGGCATACAGTTTGAGCTGCCTTCGGGGTCAGTTTTGAAGTCTCCAATTCCGTCTTTTTTCGATAAAAATGAATTTGTTCGATTATTGACTAAACTAGAATGGGAATCTGTTACCTGTTCGCAAGATATCCGAGTTTGTTCTTTAATTTTTGAATCTCTTATTCGGAAGCTTGTGCGCGATTCAACGAAAAGTACTTCATCGTTCATATCACGCAATAAAAAATTAAAACCTTGGATTACTACTGGTCTTATTCGATCTATTAGAAAGAGAGATAAAATCGCAAAATTAGTAAGGAAGCAACCATTTAATACGGTCCTTATAGCTTATTTTAAAACTTATAGAAACCAACTAAACACTATTATAAAGACAGTTAAACGGAATTATTATAGAGACCAATTAACTCAATGTAGAAATGATCCGAAACGTCTTTGGGAAATTATAAACGATTTGAGCGGTCGCGGTAACAGTAAGAAAGGGTTTCCAATAAAACAATATTTGCAAGGTTCCCAGTCAGACATAAACACAGACACATATAAACAAGTTGCTAATGAATTCAATTCGTACTTCTCCAACGTCGGATATAATTTAGCGTTATCTATCGACTCCGGTGGTGAACCTATAATAAGGGACGAAGACTATGTGACATTATCTAATTTCAACTTACGTACTGTTACTGAATACGACATTATAAGATATGCAAACAGTTTGCGGGGTGGCTCTGCACCTGGCTGCGATGGCATCTCAGCGTCCCTTCTTAAGGACAACATTGATCTGTTTATGAAGCCTTTGCTTCACATAACAAACTTAAGTATTGAGTCAGGAATATTTCCTGATATATATAAAACTGCTATGGTTTTCCCTCTTTTTAAAACTAACGACAAATCGGAAAAAAATAATTATCGTCCTATATCTCTATTAAGCGTGTTTTCAAAAATTATTGAAAAAATCGTTAAAGACCAGCTAATTTCATATTTAAACAAACACAAAATTCTAACGCGTTGTCAGTACAGCTTTAGACGAGACAGAGGGATATCTGATGCCCTGTTTGATTTGACCAGCAACATCAATGATGTTATTAGCAGTAATAGGCGTAGCATTGTGGTTTTTTTGGATCTTGCTAAAGCGTTTGACTCCGTTGACAGGGAGAAACTTCTTCGCAAATTGAAATTAATCGGTTGTAGAAGAAATTCTTACTCGTGGTTTGAAAGCTACCTGTCCAATAGGAAGCAGATTGTTTCTATATGTGGGGTAAACAGTGATAGTTGTTCTGTTAACTATGGGGTGGTTCAGGGAAGTACTCTGGGGCCGCTTTTGTTCTTGATTTATATAAACAATTTGAACAAATTAAATATTGAGGGCAAATTCTTTCTTTTTGCTGATGATACGGCTATATTATTTGAAGGGGAAACTTGGGAAGAAGTACAGGGAAAGGCATTGAGGGGTTTGGCTTCCGTAAAAAAGTGGTTTGACCAAAACGTGTTAACTCTTAATGTTTCTAAAACTAAATTTCTGCCGATTTCACTGAGAGCTTGCACTGATCTAAATCTAAATTCTTTAAAACTACATTCTTGTGGTGATTATCTAAACAAGGTATGTTTGTGCGAACATATTGAAAGCACTGATTGTTATAAGTATCTTGGAGTAATGTTTGATAAACGGATGAAATGGACTGAACATGTCAAATATGTAAAGCAAAAAACATGCAAACTAATGTATGTTTTTAAGCATCTTAGTGAAATCCTTAATGTTCAAGAGCTGAAACTATCTTATTATGCATATTGTCAATCATTATTTATGGGGGAATAATAGCCTGGGGGGGTGCCTTTAAAACAATTCTTGAACCTCTTAACATAATTCAAAAATCTATACTTAAAGCTGCATTGCGTAAAGGTCGTTGTTTTTCTACTGAGACACTTTTTGACGAATTTAAGGTTATGAATCTTAGACAAATTTATGTCAAAACTCTTGCAATTTATATTTTTAAAAACTACCGAGATATTTTCGAAATTACAGATCATCAACGTTTGACACGCAGCTCAAAGTCACTTGGAATTTTAAATAAAAAATTAAGTAAGACTTTCTCGGTCACGAATTCACATTACATAGCTCATGTTTTATATAGGAATCTACCTGACCACTTACGTATGTTTTATTAACTTTAAACTTCAGACATTTAAGAAACATATTACAAATTGGCTTCTGGAATTGGGAAGGGACGGTACTGAGAATGTCATTGTATCCATCTACAGGTAGCAAATATGTTTACCCTTGTTTATTGTACTACCTTATCTCTCTCGCTATTATTGATTCTCGTGTGTTGAAGCAGTAACTATTTGTTGACCCGGGTTGTTTTGGTCCGATATGGACTTGGATTCCTCCGTTTGGCACTTCCCACTCTACTCTACCTCTATTGTTTTTATATTATAAAACTTTAATATAGATCAATAAATATATTATGTCTTCCTTGTTGTAACTTAGATTTTTAGATGCGACTCGTGCCTACGCACAGGCTAAGCCTATGTGGGCACAATTTCCGTGATATTATTATACATTTTTTTCTGTATTATATTTAAGGAAATATAAATAAATTGAATTGAATTGAATAAGGTCACGAAAAAAACAAAATGTGCAGAATAACATCCTACATTTATATTTGTAGAAAAAAACTCTAAAAAACATTTATTCTTATAGAAAAATCTCAAAAAATAGGTACTTCCGGTCAAAAAACATGCTTCCGGTTGTTGGATTTTTTTGGCTAACGAACTCGTCCGAGCGACATAGACAACCAACATGTGTACCAAATTTGGACCGATTCAGCTGCGTGGTTGAATTATTTTACTTGTATTCAGTTATTATACTTTATTATAAATCTCACATTATATGAGGATATTTTAAAATATATTGTTTTCAAAGTCACAAGAAATGTGTAGTATTAATTGTAGTATACTTAACACAAATTAAATATTTAATGCATTTACTTGCTAACCTTCCCTAAGTGTTCAAAAAATTTTAATATGAAAAGCTGAATTCCACTTTTAAATGTTTTTTTTTTTTATATACTAATGAATATGATAGTGTATTCTATTAGAATATGTGATTGCACTTCTACTTAATTTCATGTTTTATAGTATATAATTTAATTTATAACACATTGGTATAGATGTGTTTTTCCTAAATACAATATTATTTTAATATTGAACATGAGAAATAATTATTCAAATTAAATCAATTAGTTGCAGTGTTATTTTAAATCAGGCTAACACTTCTAAACTGTAATTATATATATCTTCTAAATGTTATAATTTTCGGTTATAAAGTAGTTCACTTTCAATATTTATTTATGTTACCGTAATAATAAAAACATTTATTGTATTGTATGTTACATAATCATAGTTTAGATGTAAGAATATACATTTGTTAAGTCATTCACATACAAAAAACCTCTACATTTGTTTAGAAATAATATGTCAGATGAACTCCACAAAAATAAAATCCTCTTGATGGCTGCATGATGTTTGGTTGACTAACAATTATAGTCTGTATACCTCAAGTTGGCCAATAATACCGGGACACCTGAGGTCACCATTATAATCCCTCGTTGCCTCCGTCAAGACTGCAGTTACCTAGAGAATGAGTCACCTACTGGCTGTGTTCGTAGAAGAATACACTTTTTGTTATCAGACCAAAATTTGACATTTTTAAACACATATTTGAAATCTACTAAAAAAGTTATGAAATGATACTAAACTCAAACTCTGTATCACAAAATTTAATATGGTAATGGGAAAATGTAATGAGATTTCACATTAGCATTCAAGTTAAATTTTAAAATCTAACATAGTTAAATTTAATACTTACTGGAGGGGAGATCTGGGTTTTTTAATTTTTACTTTCTGAAATTGCTTTTTAGGACTATTTCAGGAACGAAGTCTTTGAACAGAGTTGCACAGAATTTCAATAAATCTGAAAACAAAAAATTGTAACCTTTGTTTGGTTTTTACTTTTGTTTTCCTTTATTAAACTGGAAGGTTATGGTTTTCATTCTTAACTGTTACCATTGAAAAAAAGTAGATATTCCACGTATCTTTATTCATACCGAAACTAACCACAGATGTCAACTAGAAATGGGGTATGTGGTTGTATCGTTGCAAATATAAAGATGCATGGGATTTCTAATGGACCAGTTAATAACGGCCTGAAAAGTTAAAAGTGATCCACAAACCATCACGCCTTCTTGTACAAGTAAAGCATAAATTTGTTTAAACTCTTCTAAAAGTCAAAAATTGCAGGAATAAAATCCAATTTGGTAACTCTACCACACAACAAAAACGAAAAATATACAAGCAATCAAAAATATTAAATCAAATATATTAAAAACAAATATGAACTACATTTTATATTTACAATAATATTGGTGGAACTGCCCTCTTCCCCAAATGCCACGTATGGTTAACATGGAATTATTTTAAAGTGTGTTATTTTACTTATACTTACTTATTATTTTACTTATTTGTATACAAATAGACAGGCTTTAATAAATTATTACAGGGAACCAAGAATTTTAGATCCGGTTCTAAGTATTATTCACTGTTAAGTCAGTAGTATTTTATTTTATAATCAATTTATTGGTGATGAAATAATTTACTGTTGATTAATTGATTTTATAAAGCTTTGACAAACGAGTGCGTATTATAAATCCAGACGAAGCTGCTACTTATCGAATAACTAAACTATGACTCTTTATAAACACTAACATTAGACACTTTAAAAAAAATCTAATACTGACGGCGAAGTTTATGTTTAAGAGAAATGTAACAACTAATCAGCATATCTTAACCTAGCTAAGGGGAATAAGTTTGATGTAACTTAATAAAGCTGTGGTTTTTTAATCCTACAATGTAATACCAGAATCTACTTTTCTATTATGGTAATTTATGTCTTGGATTTAAATATGTTTACCAGTGCTAAAAATGTAGTAGGATATTTTTTTTTTTAATAGAAATAGTGTTCCGCAAAAAATGATAATATAAGAATAATTCAATTATTAATATTATTATTATATTAACATACTATGTGTAAAGTAGGCTTCTTACTAAAATGCATTGGTGAATGCATTGGAATGATTGATTGAGCATAGAAATATACCCAGTGGTCTAAAAGTGGAATTGTTTAGTTTATAATTTCTTAATAGGTAATAACACAACTTTTTAGCAGATTTTATAATTTTAAGTTATTTTTGTACAGGGACGTTGGGACAGGATTCCACAAGCTACAAAATTCAAAGTGAGCATTATTTTGATGTTTGCTGGGCTAGATAAACATGTATTTGCTATACACACTTTATTTTAATGTCCCTTTCCATTTACCAAATAATTTTGCCTTGAACTGTCGTGTAGCATGTCCGTTAAATTTAAAGTCTGTTAAATGTGATTTATGTATAGAACTAATAATGAGAAAGATAATGAAATAATAGAGCATGCCTTAGCTTAAGCAAACTACAACTACAATATGAACCAGAAAATTTTCAAAGCTGTTTACATTTTGGTATAGTTTAGTGCTTTTCATGAAATTAGTCTTTAAGGGTCTGCTCCAGTAAACAAGAAAGGAACCGGAAATGCAAGCGCTTCTCTCTATAGCCTTATCTAAACAGTGCAATTTCTTGCATCTGAGAACTTTGACATTGCCTCATTTCAAACCATTTTATAAATCCATCTCTTGTAAATTGAGTGCTGAAAAGAAAATTAATATTCTTTATAAAATTGCGGATCCGGCTTGCTTTTTAGTTTTAGCTATACATTTTTTTATTGTGTAAAGAAAAAAGTTCAAACTTGGCACTTCAAAAATGACAATTACATGACAAATGTAAAAAATTTAAACAAATGTGAAATGTAAAACGGATGCGTATTGTGACTGTGCTTAAAATGAGACCTTGCAAACAATTTTATGATAAAAAATGAACGAAATAAATGGTTTGAAATTTAACATATTGCTCTTATGGGGTAAAAATCCAAGATGGCCGCCACTACAGCAGACCCTTAAGAACTACATCAAAGCTCACTAAAAAATACCGTTGCGAGGTGGCCAGTAAGATGGGCGCGCAGTGTTGCCATATCTACTAGCCTCGAACACTCCTGGTATTTACCGCTCGAGACTTGATCGCACAGTTTAAAGAATTATAAATGCGTTGAGTCAGCCGCATTCAGTTAAAAGTGTGGGAAGAACGTGACAACATCGCACTATGGCGATTGGAGCATTCAAGGCCTCGGTGTATACAAGCCCGTCCCTCAACGGTATTCTTTTGTGGTCTTTGATATAGTGAGCTTTAATTCACAATGTGGTAAAACGTTTTGCCTTTATATACTTTATAAATTTAAAAACAGATTTTATTGGAGGCTATTTAATTAAACTAAACCAAAATAACTGGTGAAACATTAACTTGTTAATTAATCTCAACATTATTAACCACCAACCTTAAATAAAATTTTTATTAAAAATAACAAAAAACAAAAATACATTTTACTGTATTTAATTTGAAATAAGTTAGTAAAATAATATGAAAGCTTATCCTTAGTATAACTATTATTTTGTCGAGGACATATTACAGTAGACCTTAAGACTAATTTCATATTATTCTTACATGGTTTGTGGACCCAATGGTTCATGAACTTTCTTCAATTCTGTTTAGATTATTAGAACTTTACCTTCATTCTGTAATGTCAATGCTTGCTACACCATTTTGAAATTGCAATTTTAAAAGCCAATGTGAACAATCAATTTTAATACTAAGTAATATATATGTTGAATGTTTTGTTAAAGAATAACATGTTTTGCAGTAATCTTAGGTGATTAATTGAAACAAAAAAGTAAAATCTAATAAAAAGTAATAATTTCATGTAAATTTGCATTACTTTTATTATATTAATTTACCTCTAATGTGCATCTCTAATGTGTGTATAATAGCTTTATTTTATTGTGTTATAAATGATTACCTGTCATGCGGTATCTGTCATGCCATATAATAATTGGCTGTGTTAATCTACAAAATATGATTTTATTTGAGACATTAGTTTTATATGATTAGATTCAGAAATAATTTTAAAAATTATAAAATTACTATTATTATTATTTTGTAAATCCCAAATAAAAAGTAAACTGTAAAAACTGCAATGTATTAAAAATGACTAAAAATCTAAATGATTCAATCCAAATTTAAATTTTGGCTGAAAAGGAAATAAAATAAACAGAGCTACATTTGTTAATGTTTAATATTAATCAGGAAGCAAGGCTGAAGTTTGAAACTTTTATTACATTTTTATTTTACTAATCTGTTATATTTTTTAAACATTTCATAGTCACTTTACTTGTATAAGTGTTACAACAATTGAACAGAGGAATTAGCAAGCTTATATCGACTGGTTACAGTATTGAAGAAGCCAGAAGATACGAACTTCCAGTCGAAGGTAAGCTTGTTAGATTCCTTTGGATGTTGTAATCGGTTTTAATATTTAATTTTGGTTATAAAAAGCAATACCTGTGTGTTAACAGCTTCACAGAGCAGTACAATGAGCAGTGTCAGCCAACAATCAAGTCGTAAAACTGAAGAGGTCACTCAAGCGCAGAGACCAGCTTTTGGAAGACAAAGCTCGGCAACTGGCAGTGTTACTGGTGAAGATACTGAGGATACGATGAAAAATTTAAGGAAAACTTTTGCCGGAATATTTGGAGACATGTAAATAAATTTTAACTGGTTATGGTCATAAATGTTACTGACTTGGGAAGAAGTAATTATGTCTTTGTTCATAATTATGGTAAAGTTTTGTTACATAAGCTGGTGTTAAATTAAATGTTTGTTGCAATCTGTGATAATATAATTATGTTGACATTTTTCTTGTAATAAGTCATTTAGAGCAGGAAACTAATTTTCACTGAAAGGCCAAATCAAAATTATTCATAAAAATTAATACTAGTGAAAGATAGCACTTTTGAGTTTGGATGAAAATAGTATGGCCGTATGAATTATTGTTTATATTGCTTAACCTCTTGCAACTAATTAGAATCAGAGTGAGCCAGTGAAATCTAACAAAGTTATTTAGATTATTGATCTGTGAAGAAATTAGCCTTTCATCAATTTGATTATTAGTTTTTTCATTGCTCTAAGTCAACAAGTATGAACTTCATTTTGTAACATTTATAATGAATAACCAAGTTAAATAATAATGTGCTTTGTTTTAAAAGTATTGTTGTAGGATATTCTACTATAACTAAGTATTGCTTAGTAGTTATTGCTTTCTGTGGAGCACAGTAATCATAGTATCAATAAAATTATACCACAAATAAAATTTCATTTGTATATCGCTGCTCTTAATAATTATTATTAACAAACAATAAATGTTGTTATTTATATAAGAATGATATATTATATTTTAGATTAAGTGATGAAACATATAATATATATTACAAACATTTTGTTCTTTACTTAATACGATGTACTTAATCTCCATTGCTTAAGGAAATTATAATATACGGTAATAATAAAAGTGTCTTAAATGTCAATATTTTTTCTTATAATATTCTTTTTCCATTTTTTTGGAAATATTGTTAAAATATTTTTGCCCAATGGCAGCTGTTTAGAAAATAACTTTCACATGTTTTATAGTTAAGGCTAGGTATACCGTATTGTTTAAAATTAGTGTAAACTTTGTAAGAGTTTAAGGCATTTTTTTTCTGCTATGCTAAAATAATTAGATTTGGTTTACTAAATTAAGTATTAATTTATTAACCCTTCCCGCGCTGTAGACGAATATAACCGCTAAGTTTGACTTTGCTCAAAATGCCATGGACAAATATAATCGCTTTTAAACATTGAGTGTATTATCAGGACTAAATAGTTTTCAGTTTTGCCGCTTGAGTGCAGCAGTTATTGAGCAACATATCCTTTGGTTAAAAAACATAATGGCGGTCGACTCCGAACTCCTACTGTTGTGGTAGCAGCACCTAAGTTGGCGTGGTACACCACTAATGCTCTGTTTTGAGCGATGCTAACGCTGTAGACGAACTAACTCCCAAGTCAGTTCCGTGCAGACTCCGTTGTTTTATTGTTTTTTGGCAGAAAACACTTTATGGCAAGGAGAGAAAAGGGCACTGGTAGACGTGTTGTTTGCGCTCAAAAAGGAATGAGAAAGAAAACGATCTACCTTTGCGAGACCTGCAACGCGCGGCCCAACCTACACCCCGATGCGTGTTTCAAAGAGTACCATACCACACCCTGAGCTGTAAAAACAATGTAACACAACCATGGTCATATGTTCTTTTTTTATTTCAATTCTTACAATATTTTATAATAACCTAATTACACAATATGTAATAAAGCAGTGTGGGTTTCACAAGTTTGATTCTTTCTAATTTTGTAGTGTTTTTTACTTATTTTGCTGTCAAATAAACCAACTTTAACTAAAAAAAATATTTTTTTATTCCCATGTCTCATTTTTTGGTATAAGAAAATAAAAAAAATAGAGTTGACTTATTGAAAACTTAATTTTTTGGAGGTATGTAGCGTTACAGTGTGAGCGGTCCGAAATTTCGGTAGCGTGGGAAGGGTTAATATTAACGTTATTTTTCTGAACTATATGCAGCTTCATTTTTTTGACTGTTTGTACTATATTACAATGGGTTTTCTCAAGCTCTTAAAATGGATTTTCCACTCCAAGAACTCTCAAATACTACAGTAATACTATTTGGTATTATTTTGTTAAGTAATCTTTTAGATAAGATTTTTTAATAAAAAACGCATTTTTGTCACAGTAGGATAACCGAAATGATTTTAGACAAATGAACAGTGATTTGGTGAACAGACTTTGGACCCAGGAACAATCCCAGAAAATATGTGACAAAAGTTACCAAACACTCTGTATATAGTACAGAACACATGGCAACCTGTTCTATAACTGAAACATTGAAAGACAAATTTATAAATTAATTTGGGTTTTGAATCAATTTTGGTGTTGGTATTTTGCTATATGTTATCCACTCCCCATCCTAATTAGCAAAGACATTACGGAAGAAAAATGTTCACTTTTTAACCAGCCCAAATCCAATTTTTTTAAATAAAATGTC
This sequence comes from Philaenus spumarius, assembly GCA_018207615.1. NCBI lineage: Eukaryota > Metazoa > Arthropoda > Insecta > Hemiptera > Aphrophoridae > Philaenus > Philaenus spumarius. The sequence continues at coordinate 76,054 of JAGFPH010002950.1, read as the reverse complement.
AACCTCTTTCTTTATCTTCATTAGCGAATTTCCATAGGAAAAATGAGCTATTGCAGTGGTCCTTATGGTAAGACAATAAAACGTCGGGGTAGCAAATGAGCACTAATCATGAACGTGTTCTGGGGTGTCATTAAAAATCATATATATATATATATATGTATATATGTGTGCGCACTCTAACGGTCGCATTTTAAGTCCGATTTGGTTCAAATTTGGTACACATGTTGGTTGTTTACGTCGCTTGGACGACTTCGTTAGCCGAAAAAATCCAACAATCGGAAGCAAGTTTTTTTAACGGAAGTAACAATTTTTTGGGATTTTTCCTACGAGAATGAATTTGTTTTTGAGTTTTTTATAAAAATATAAATGTAGGATGTTATTCTGCACATTTTGTTTTTTTACGCGACCTTATAGCTTGCTTCGTTTCCCCAAAATCGATCAAAACGTAAAATACCATAGAAGTACCTGGTTCAAAGCCATGTGGTGGATTCTAACGTGGGTTGGCGTGTATTGAAGATAATCACAATATGTGGAATGGCGTGCAAACCATTTTGCATCTATTCAGCACCGTTTCCCGAATTGTTGGTTGAAACCCTAAAACATAGGCATATAAACTTAATTTTGGAAATTTGCTGAACTCACGTCATCGGTTCAGCCACGTGGTCGAATTATTTAATCTTGCCATGTTGTATCATAATGCAGAGTTGATTTTTTCTAATAATTACTAAACATATTAAATGCCAGATTATTTCATAAATTAAACTTTAATCTTTTTCTATGTATACACAGAGCAATTAGTATTTATCTTTATTTCCAATTTGATATGATGATCATTATCATAACCCATTACCTGGATTATACAACTAATATAAAAAATTCTTGATACCTTGTTCTAGACAATAAACCTTTAAACAAAAATGTTCTTATACTACTTTTGTTCAGTTACTACTAAACAGTTTTGCATTACACCAGAGACAGCTATTAACACTAGAACCGGCAATGTTAACGAAAATTGATTTTTTGGCGTGTGCAAGCATTTTTTCAGAAATTCGCCGAAAATAGTAAATGAACCCCAATCCAAAAGTGTTCCATACCTTTTTTGTAGAGAAAGGTTCAAAGAATTTAGATACGGTATGTCATTAAAAAAAATGATAGATGTAAAATGTACAAAGTTATTAGCCAAGAAACAAAAAATGTTCAGTTACGAAAAATAACAGTTCAACTTTAGGTCTATATAAAAAGTAGTAAACATTTTTTTGCAATTTTTTCCATAAATGTAAAAAAGTTTCGTAATTTAGTTCTAAATAGAACTGTATAAAAACATTTATCAATTTCAAATTTCTTATTTTGAAAACACCAGTTTTTATGTTCCAGCTACAAGAGTGCTAACAAAACTAGGCCTGGTTTGAAACGTAACTTAGGAATATTTGCTTTGCCCAAAAATTAAATATTATTATAACAAAGTGTAGAGAATAAATCAACTAAAAGAACTGTATACTTGTATATTACCTTATCATAAAAGTGTTTTACTTAGAATCAATTTAATTACAAAAGTGAGATGAAACAAATGAAACCTCGTGCAGACAAAGGAAATTCAAACAATGACTGTTGAAGACAATGGAAGCAGCCATGTTTTGCAATCTCAAGCGGTACGTAGTATGAATTCAGCGCAAATATGTACTTTCAACTGCTGTTTGAATAACATCTAACCAGTCAAATATAGTTTGTTTTACACCAAACGAAAGATTGGACTTTGGTCTATAAATAGATATAAAAAAAGTCTATTGAAATAATTCGAATTATAAGAGATATCTCGAACGCAAAATGTGCTGTTTTATTGGTTGAAATCTGACCAATTGCAAAAGGGTCTACAAAATTGTCATTAGCTTTGTTCTAAATTTTTTAGAACATTAGCTTTGTCAGTTCTTGTTTGACTGAATTTTGATTGGATGACAGTTTCAGTTAGTGGAAGGTGTGAGGAATCAAACGGTATGTAGGTTTAAGTCGGAAAAAATACTGGGCGGGCTTTAGTGAGGGACAAAGACACTGGAATTCCGCCCGTATAGGCGTGTTACGTCACAGTTGTTCTGATAACACGTAAACTGAAACGATGATTACACAAGTAAATTAGGTTTTAGAAAGAAATTGAAATACAAAAATTAAAGTTTGAAGCATTACCTTTCCAATGGTGTTTGTCTTTTTGATATTGGAAGATGTTTAGTAGGTCAAATATTCAATACAATCACTCGTTACAAATGTGTTGCCAGTTCTAGGGTTAAAGAACGTATGTTTTAAATAATGCAATACCTATTATATAACTCATTACCAGTATTAAACAACTTCAAATCAATTGTAAATTTCCTTGGCAGACAAATTTTAAATAGCTCTACCTATTTATAAATGGTAACTGAATGACTAATATATTGTATTCATAGAATGTTAAATTTTGTATACGCCTTATGGAACAATGATTTAACATATAAGCCATTTCCAATAGAAAGACATTACCTAGAACTTTATATTAGCTGTAAGTAGTTAACAATAAAATGATTGCTCATTGAAAAATGTGTACTGTATATAAAATATAATGAACCAAATTTTTAAGGGAGTTGATTCAAATTGAATTAGGTATTTTTAATACAACACTTTAGTAGTTCATTTTTTAAATTACAGAGCAGTGAATAAACAAAATTTATATAGAAACAAAAAACAAACCTGTTATAAAACTACTGCATTTAAATCAACATACATAATTATAAACAACAACTATAACAATAATTTAATATTTGCTAAATATTAATGAAGTTGGAAAACATCACTGGATAATTTCCTAGAAAGTTTTCAGTAGCAAATCACAAGCACTGCTGTCTCATAGTTTGCCAGCTGATAATTTACATATTTTTTAAATTTTTTATAAAAGGTTGTGTAGTGGTTTTTGTTGGTTACTATGATATTACTTAGAGCTAAGTAAGCACTAAAACTTATTATATTATTAACAAATAAGCCTAAAGGGAAACCAGGAAAACTGTATTAAATTTCGGTGTACAGCTTAACATTATTTCTTATTAGTATATATCTATGTCAATTTGCATAGTATTAAATTAGAAGTATTGTAGGTTAGCAACTCATTCAGACCTACATTTGTTTATTTGAATTACATGATAGACCATAAAATCAAATTAAATCATATTTATGCACCAGTTTCAAGTAAATTACACTTATTTTTAAAGAACTAAAGAAAATGCAATTAGAAAGGAAAGAGATAAAATTGTACTCAAACTAATTAATTATATTAATGAGGTACAACTTGGTACAAAACCCAAGCAGATGGACAAAGATGATTATATAAGATCATTGGATGTAATTTTGAAATTTATTTTTCACCCAACATTTTTTAGAACATTTAATAATTAATTGTAAACATTGCTTATAAAATGCAGCCATACCAAGTCAATATATTATAAATAGAAAATAATGTAAGATTTTAATTAATATTCAAAACATTGTTGAATTTTTTTGATTCAACATGATTGAGGTTTATTTTGACGATACAATACATTTTATAAAATAAATTTTGGTCTGAATGAATAGTTATTAGAACACATTGTTATATAATAGTACGATATACTTTGTAAATTATAACAATATAATGTGCAATACTTGTTGTTAAAAATATTTCCATCGTTGTCTCTATTATTTAATGTGTGTGTTTTATATTGAGTTATACAGTTTTATAACAAACAGCTTTGAAACCAAAGATTAAATGTATTATTAAAACCAGTAATGGTAAGGTTAAGACAATTGTTAAGGTAATGCAGATTAGGTCTTGTACCTATATTTAGATTAAGGTTTAAATTATTGTGTACAGAACTAATTTGCACTAAAAACTAATAAGCACACAACTATATATAAAAAGTTACAACAATTTTCAAATAAATAGTTTTATGCTAATACTGAACTTAAAACTGTTTTTTGATACCTATTTGTAAAAAATATTTTGCTGATGTGAAACCATGTGTTTTTGTAAATACAAAAGTATAGCTTTTTGAAAAGAACAATTAAAGTTGTGAGATTGATGTATGGTCAAATTAATACCTCTTTAGAATACTGATTCTCAGCATGACTGATTTAACAATAAGAAGATAAATTGTGAAAATGTCTTGCAAAAAATATTTACAAAACAAAAACAAACTAATTTAACTGTAAGCAAGGCCGTCCCTAGGAGTGTAGACGTCCGGGGCAAGCTTACATTAGGCGCTCCCAACCGTACCGGGTTGAACTCATTCTACTGACTCATTTTTATTAGAACTAGAAGTCATGAATGTATGGTAAATAAGAATAGAAACACTAAAAATTGTCTGATGGCAGCTCAAAGTGAACTTTACCCACGGAAGGCAATAAAAAAATTGAATGGGCAGATCGTGGCGCCCGGAGCAGCTGACCCACTTGCCCCCCTCAAGGGATGGCCTTGACTGTAAGTAAGTTATTATACAGTATTTACAAAAAATACTAATATTAATAGTTTGTTATATTGTATTGTTTTTACAACATTTGTATACTTTAGATATGATTTTTCACTAAGAGAACACTATTTTATCGTGTTTTCAAATCTTTTATCTGATTAGTTTCAGCTGGATAATATTTAAGTAAATTTTTTCAAATAAACATACTAATAATCTGTTGATTGGTAAGTATGAAATTAAAATATTAGTGTCTTAGTACACATAATCATCAAGGTGATCAAAATAATTGATTTTGATAAGTTAAAGAATATAAAAGTCTCTTTTACAGAATATGTAAATTATTCAATGTTTTTTTCACAAATTAATATAATTTCTAAGCTAGCAAATTAGTTCTGTATGAAAAAATATTCTATATGTGTGTTTTCCTTGTCTCTCTATATTCTATAAAATATTTGTCAAGAGTTCTTTCAATAGACAGCACGGAAAAGATTTTTCAGAAAGTGTTGAATGCGAACACAGTTAAACGTTTTTTAGCTTTCAAGTAGCCTATTTGGTATATTTAAAGAAGATATAGTTATAATTCTACATTTTAGTGGCATACATTTGTAATTAACTATGATTATCGTTACCATAAAATAGAAAGAATTTTTAAACTTAGCTTTTTAATTCATTATTAGGTCAAGTAAAAACACAATGAAATTTTTTAATTATTAAAATTTGTCTTCAAATTTAATGTCAAAGTAGCATACCTAAGGAACCATCTATGATATTAAATCTACTTAGTAATAAATACAGCAAATAAATTGTTTACTTCCTAAAGTTTAAATTGTAAATTAATATTTTTTACTCAATAATTAGAAATTACTTGACAAAAGAAAGATTTTTGATTTCAAACATTAGTAGGTATTCCTTTAAACATTATTACAGTTAACACAAAATTATATTTATAATTTAGTAAATTGTATTAATCATTACTAACTGTAACATATAGATTTACACGAAATAAAAACTTATAATTGGTTTATAAAACAAATTTAAGTAGTTCCTGAGCTTAGCATACTCAGTTCTTTTCTTTGTATGAATTATTATACTTAACATAATACAAATAAATAAATAAATAGCAATAAGTACTTATACCTAAAAATGTACATTATTTGTGTTCAACTTTTATTTTATCAAATACTAGCTGGCCCGAACTGGCTTTGCACGAGTAGACAAATCAAAGGTAAATGTATATTAACAAAAAATACATTATATCAATAAATATATTACACTATGTATATCTTATGGGGATTTTTTGTAACTTTGACCCCGCCAAACCTCCCCTAAAATTTTGAATTTTTTTAAACCCTTTCTTAGCGAGCACCTGGGGCCCTAGAGGAAGCTACATACCAAATTTCATTCTAATCCATTCTGTGTTTTTTTTAGTAACTTTGTCCCCCCCCCCCCCCCCCAATCCTCCCCTAAAATTTCGAATTTTTTTAAAACCTTTCTTAGTGAGCACCTATGTTCCTAGGGGAAGCTACATAGCAAATTTCATTCCAATCCGTTAAGTGGTTTTGGAGAAATCGTGATTTAGTAACTTTGACCCCCAAACCCCTCTAAAATTTTGAATTTTTGAAAACCCTTTCTTATCAGCACCTATGACCCTAGAGGAAGCTACATACCAAATTCCATTCCAATCCGTTAAGTGGTTTTGGAGAAATCGTGATTTAGTAACTTTGACCCCCAAACCCCCCTAAGATTTCAAATTTTTATAAACCCTTTCTTATCAGCACCTACGGCCCTAGAGGAAGCTTCATACCAAATTGCATTCCAATCCGTTCAGTAGTTTTAGAGAAATCGTGATTTAGTAACTTTGACCCCCCAAACCCTCCCTAAAATTTCGAATTTGTTAAAAACCTTTCTTAGTGAGCACCTATGGCCCTAGAGGAAGCTACATACCAAATTTTGTTCCAATCCGTTCAGTAGTTTTTGAGAAATCATGATCAGTGAGTCAGTGGATTTGGGTTTTATATATATAGATAATATCATTTTACAAGTTCAATATTTTGCTTATAAATTTTACATGTTTAAAAATAAACCAAATAAGTTTCTACCTACTTTGTTATAAAATAAATAGATGTAGGCTAAAGAATCCAATCATCACATTTTCACTGACATTCATTTCTATCTGATAAAATTATGGTGCTGTCTGTTAATAAAGTTCAGAAATGGACATATATTATGAACAATAAATAATTGGATGTATTACAAAATAATTACCACAAATAATTATTTATCTTATTACTTTTGGTTTTACATTTCTTGTAAACGTTATAACTATTCCTAAAATCCTCTGAATATTATAATAAAATGTTAATAGTCAAAAATTTACTTTGATATTTATTTGCTTCCTTCCTATTCATTCCTGACGTGATACTCTACTATTATTGTTAGTAGTACAGTGATATAACTGTCAGTGATCAATTTAGTTCAGTGTTTTCTACTTTAACCTTTAAATACATTTCAAGCATATAAAATTCAGTATCTACAGTACTGTTCAGTGATGTAACTGTCAGTGATCATTTTAGTTTAGTGTTTTCTACTTTAACCTTTAAATACATTTCAAGCATAATATAAAGTACATACAGTACAGTAAAATGTTTTCAAAGCCCAGTACAAGTTCTTCCAGTGCCAACGAGACCGCTAAGCATAAGCGTTTAGTACTCACAATCCAGCAAAAACTAGAGATAATTAACCGTCTCGAAAAAGGTGAAAACAGAAATTTCATTATGCGTGATTTCAATATTGGTTCATCGACAATTTATGATGAAAAAAAGCAAAAAGAAAAACTGCAGAAGTTTGCTGCTCAGGCTGAGTCAGCCAAAAATACAGAAATGAGACATACCTTGAAGAAACCTAAACTTGAAGTTCTTGATGAAGCCTTGTACACTTCGTTTCGGGCTAAAAGATCAGAGGGAAAACCAGTGACTGGACCCATGATAATTGAAAAACCTAAACAGTTTCATAGTAACATGAATATGGAGACTGAATGTCTGTTTTCCGATGGTTGGATACAGAAATTTAAAATACGACATGGAATCAGGAAGCTGGATGTAGCTGGAGAGAGCAGATCAGCTGATGAAAACGCCGCTGAAGAATATAAGGACCCTTTTAGTAATCTAGTTACTCGGTGGCAATTAATTCGTAGTCAAATTTACAATGCCGATGAAACCGGCCTTTAATGACTTTGTTTTCCAACAACAACTCTGGCAGGTGGTAATGAAAAGTGTGCCGAGGTATTTAAGAAAAATAAAGAGAGAGACTGACTGTTTTGTTGTGTGCCAATGCATCCGGTGACCACCGGCTAACTCCTGTTGTGATTGGTAAATATAAAAAGCCTAGAGCTTTAAAGGGAGTAATAAACTTGCCTGTTCATTATTATGCTCAGAGCAATGCATAGCGCTTTTGTTTTGTTGGATAACTGTAGTGTTCATCCTCCTGCTAACGACTTAATTTCCGGCAATATTTTTGCTGTTTACTTACCACCTAATGTCACTGCCTTGATTCAACCAATGGATCATGGCGTAGTTCAAAATTTCAAGTGTCACTATAGAGGTTCTTTTGTACAAGGAATTTTGAAATCTGACTGTGATGTAACAGATTTTCAAAAACAGTTTAATGTCAAAGATGCAATTTTTGCAACTGCCATGGCTTGGAATCAGGTTACAGAAGGGACTCTGCAGTGCTGTTGGTGCAAGCTTTGGCCAGGTGAAGAACCGGATCAAGATTTAAATATCAACAGTGATGATCAAAATACTGTGCTAGATTTGGTAGAAGCTGTGCCAAATAACCCTTTCACCGATGGACCCCGTGAGGAGATTGTGGACTGGATTGAAATAGACAAAGACGTGGCTGTGGTTGAAGAACTAAGTGACGAACAAATCATGCAAAGTGTTTTGAACCCACAAGAAGCTCCGGTTCTAGAGGTGGAATCTGACGAGGTAGAAGGAGCCATCCAAAATGCACCTAAAGTCTCGTGGAAAGAAGCTACTGACGCATTAAATACATTTATAGCATTTGCTGAATATAATAAAAGCTACAACTTCACAGAACTTATAAATTTGTGTTTAATCCGAAACGAGTTTTTGAAGAAGAAATTAGAATCACGAAAGCAACGTGACATCAGAGACTTTTTTAATAAATAACACACACATGTTTATTTTTGTTTATAAGATCAGTTTACAGTACTGTGTACAACCTTAACTAAACATATTGCAGTACATATGATATTTGATTTGATTTGGATTTGATTTTATGTACAAACTTTAATGTACAATTAATTTTTTCGTCGTTTAGCACTTTTATACATACTGTACATTATTTTATATTAAATTAAAGGAATGTTCATTTTGTACTCTGTGTTTTTCTTCATAACCTTAACATGTCAAATATGTGTTTCGCTCATTTGGGTTTGTATAGAGTTAATTTTCTTAAGTATTACCTTTAAAACTAGATAATTATGCTCGATTATCCAGCAAAATCGGTTATCTGGCATGGCCCTGGTCCCAAACGTGCTGGTTAAAAGAGCGTCTACTGTATATTCACTACGATAGACTGTAAGTACATGGCTTCCATTGCTGCATAATCTGCCTCAGTATTTCTCTGTGATCCAGCGTAACCTGGATTCCAGCAGAACCACAGCCCAACACTTCATAGCCAGAGTATGTGCACAGAACACAGATTATTCTTAACCAGAGGGTTTGGGGAATACATATTTCGGATGGACTGGAGAGCACTTCAAGAATCAGATCATATAAGAAGATGCACTGATAGTGATAATACATTATTCAGTGCTCCAAGTATTGCAAACAGTTCTGCTATATAGACAGAAGAAACTGTGGACAATCAAAGGTGAATCTTTTTTCTAACAGAAAAAATGTGCATCGGTCCCTGTTATCCAGTTTAAAGAAAACTTTAGTAGATAGAGTTCACAGATAGACATGAACTCCTGCCAATACATAGCATTAGGAGTTTTTTTTATTTTTATTTATGTACACAGTGAAAGATTAACATAAAGTATTCAAATCATCCATGGAGGAACCAAATATGGCATATTTTTATATATACGAGGGTAAGTAATAAGTAAAGAGAAATTGAAAAAATCTATATATTTATTATACTTACATAAGTAATAATAGCATTACTTTTCAACATAAACCCGTCCTATATCTATGCTCTTAGTACATCTTTTAACAAGCATTTCAATTCCTTCCTGAAAGAAGGCTTTTGGTCTTGTTTTCAGAAAATTTTGTACCGCTTCAATTGCCTCTTCATCAGAAAAATAATGATTCCCTAGTAACTGTTCTTTTAATTGGCCAAAAAGATAAAATCCAGGTCCAGTATGGTCCATATATGGAGAGTGGTCGAACAGATGAAATCTGAGATTTTGAAGGTACAGGGCTGTGTTTTTGGCCGTATGGGGTCAAGCGTTAGCCTGAAGCAAAATCACGCCTTTTGAAAGTTTACCACGTCTTTCGGATTTGATTTTTGGCTTCAGTAAACGCAGTACCTCAAAATAGGTGTCACTATTTATTGTTTGACCTTTAGGTTTGAAGTAAACCAAAATTGGACCTTCCATATCCCAGAACATTGACAGCATAACCTTTCCTGCAGACATCTGAGTTTTGAACATTTTTTCAGTGGGAGATGAAGGATATTTCCACACTAAACTTTGAAGATTACTCTCTGGTTCAAAAATTACAGAACCATGTCTTATCAACAATTATTATTCGGTTAAGAAATGAGTCTCCTTCTTCTTCAAACATTCCAAATCCTTCTGGAAAATGTCCAAACGATTGTCTTTGTTGATGCTGGTCAATTGATGTGGAACACAGCGAGCACAGACCTTTCGAAAGATTAAAGAATCGTAAATGATTGAATATGCTGAGCCATGACTTACATTTAACTCACTAGTAATTTCATCAAGTGTTACTCGTCGATTATCGAGAATCATTTCTTTAACCACTTCAATATTATCATTAGTCTTTGTAGTGGAAAGTCTACCACCGCTGTTCATCACACAGAGAAATCCTACCACCTTTACAGTGACCAATCCATTTGTAGATCTTGCTTTCACTTAAACAACTCTCTACATATTGCTGGTCTCTACGAATAATCTCTGCTGGTTTCACACCTTCTGAATTGAGGAAACATATCACTGTTTGAATTCTTACTTAGTGCAATCAGACAAAGGAGAACTCATTTCACACAGTCTTTCAATCACAATCACAAAAGCTAACAATGAAACAAAACCTTCAATGAACAGCTGATAGACGTTATGAGTTACAGCAAAACAATCAGTGCTGCTATACATGTGGTTCGAAGGGAAATTAATATTTCCCTTTACTTTTTGACTTTCCCTCGTAGAAGGCATTATAAAATCTAGCTTATTAACGTACAGCACTGATTCCAAAAGGTGCAGTCAATTGTGTATGGGAATTATACTGTTCAGTTAAAGAATAGCTAAATACAATATTGATCACAGAATGGAACAGAATGAAGCTACACATATACAACAGTAATCAGGGGTGGATCTTGGCATGTGCGACCTGTGCCACCGCACAGGGCGCCATCGACGCCGGGGCGCCATGGCGAAGAAAAAAATTGTGGTACTTGTAATTGGAAAATAAGGAGAATAATAGAAAAATAATTCTTTTGTCTAAGATTTGATATATTATAACAACAAAAATGCACGAGGCGGCAGGAAACTAAAAGTGTTGGGTGTGGGGGGCGCGGCGTATACGGAAGCGGAGCGGCAGCGAGTCTGTATTTAAAAATAGCTGCATAGTTTCTGCGAAGCGGAGTACAGCTGCCCTGAGTGGTGGGGTGGGTATTTAGGAATATTTCACCCCCAACGGGCCCCACCTGCCACAACACAATTCCATATAACCTCCTTAAATCAGTCATCAAACTCTTTGGTAACCACATTATCGGCATAATCCATTGACCGATATGAGAAATAGACCCATTACTGTAAGTTCCAATAATTATTAACATGTCGACAAAAAAAAAAGCCTTCGGGTAATTTTTATAGAAAAAGAATGGCTGATATTGAAAAACAAGTCCAAAAGCATTAAGCAGATTTTTCCGTGGTGCCTCTGGATCAGCTGATGCTGGAGCTGGAACCTCAGATGATGACGTGCTTGGATTACAATCTCAATAAACGGTACCAGGAACTGGCACATACTTTCTCACAAACATATTTAAATTACTAAACAGATTCACTGTGACTTCATAATTGTAGGTGGGGTAGGAGAGGTGATTTTAAAGTAGGAGATTACTGTAATTATTAATAAATATTATTATTATTAGCTAGAGAGAAAATTATTCCATCGATTTCAAACAAATTTGCACAAAACACGTCTATTAGGCCTGTATAGATGCACGAAAAAAGGTTATGAAAAAACCCCCAAAAGTCAGTTATTATTAGCTAAACAAAATTTTTAGAAAGATACGGTTTTCTGCATTTAGTAGGGTACGTTAAGGGCTACAAATAAGTCAAATTTGATCAACATTTTTAGAGCCGTTTTTTTATAAAAAAATAATAACAGATTTTTACTGGGTTTTTTTTTTTGCCAAAAAGGGGGTTGTTTTTCAACATTTTTCAAAACCCTTTTTCGTGCATCTATATAGGTCTAATTGGCATGTTTGGTGCAAATTTGTTCGAAATCGATCGAATAGTTTTTGCTCTAGCTTTGTATGCATACAGACAGACATTTTGTAAAAACCACTTTTTTGGACTCAGGGGGTCCCAAAACGGATATTTCCACAAAAATCTCAACATCGATTTTTTTTGCGATCACTATAAATTACTTTCTCTATACTCTAGTATAGTGAGAAAGTAAAATTATGACTAGAAGAATTATGGGAATTGCAGGTAAAAGAGAATATCATTTTAGTACCTTTAATTGTATACGCTGGTTAGCAAATTACAATATTAACTTTGTGCTAAAATTCGCCAAAAATATTAAATGAACCCCAATCCAAAAGTGCTCTGAACCTTTTTTGTAGAGAAAGGTTCAAAGAATTCATATATGCAATTAAAAAAATTATTGATACAAAATTGTAAAAGTTATTTTGTTACTCAAGAAATAAAAAATGTTCAGTAGCGAAAGGAAAAAGTTCAACTTTAGGCAGGGCTTTACTCGTAATTTTTCCAGTACCGGAACACTGCCGAACTAAACGAAAATACTCCCCCAGAAAAATTTTGAAATGGTCACTTCTAAAACCCCTATTTTACGTATATCTTTGGCGAGTTAAAGGGTGCAGATAATATGCTTACTTTTTATAAGAAAAGTAGGCCTACACACGTAATGTACTGTAACTATTTTTGTACTTGTATATAGCACATAGCAAATTTTAAAGACACATATCATTTTAAGCAAAAACTTGGCAAAATGTCTCTTTTTTTAGTTAATAACCTTTATCAGACATTTAAATTTCGGTAAAAGACTATAAACCTAAGCAATTTTTATGTATTATATCAAGAAATTACTTTCCTTACACAAAAACAATAAAACACAAGCAAGCTTTAGGCTAACTCGAGAACAAAACACACACGCTAAATCGTCGTGCGGCCAGTGTACCTACGCTTAAATATGTTTCTCTTTCGGGGTGCCTTTCGACCTTGTATTTGTGACGGCGTTTGTCAGTGTACAGCCATTGTTTGTATGTATTCCTTGTTGCCCTCTCATTTGGGATATTTATTATTTAATTAATTAATTGTGAAATTAAATAATGAGTTATTTGCGAGAAGTATGAATCACTAAATGTGGTCCAAATTATATCATGTTTGGTCTTATTTTGATTACAATAATCTCATTAATATACTGTATTATATAAACTTTTTCATGCTAAAAAGTTTATTATATAAAAGCTAAGTATTGCTGGTTTTTAAACTTTTCGGCAGCTTCGACTTTGAATCATCGGGCTCTTATTTGTAGTTGTTCACAGCCGAGCTCGCTGAACATCAAAGTAGTGCCGCCAGACTGGCAAAAGGATGTATGGTGCTTCCAAGTTGTCCCATTACGATTCTGAGCTGAGTTAAAACAATGACTACATATATGTAGTAGTGACAATGACTACATATCGCAACGCACCGTACTGTAGTAGTGTGGGTATATCTTGAGGTTTTTCGATTGGCGATTGGCGGACGTAAAATTATGAACTTAGTGTTGCATTAATTTGATTGAGGGATGGATGGTCCAGTGCAACGTTACAACAAAATGTATAAAAAAATAATAAAAAGCAATACGGGAACGGCGTTTCGGTACCAGTAAACGCCTGACTTTAGGCCTACATAACAAGTAGTAAACATTTTTTTGTAATTTTGTTTATAAGTGTAAAAAAGTTTTGTAATTTAGTTCTAAATAGAACTGTATAAAAACTTTTATCAATTTCAAAATTTTTATTTTGAAAAAAACTGTTTTTATGTTCCTACTACAAGGCTGCTAACAAAACATGCCAAGTTTGAAATGTAATTTAGGAATATATTCTTTGACAAAAAATGAAATATTATTATAACAAAATGTATAATTGTAAATTATCTTTTTATAAAAGTGTTAGACTAAGAATTATTTGAATTTCGAAAGTGAGGTAAATCGCACCCATGTTGTGAATACAGAAGGGGTCGCCTATTACTAGGGTTACCATAAGTTTGCCCAAACCAAATCCGGACACTAATATGTAATATGTAAGGGGAAATATAATACTATACTGGAGGCTCAAATGGCAAGAGAATCAATTAATCTTAATGAACCGCTTCGAAAATAGAAGCATGTTTAATGCTTACAATGAGTGAAAATTTTAAAATTTAAATATTTAAAATGCTGTAATGATATCATATTTTCACAAAATAACTAATTATTCAAATTACTTAAAATTATTGAACAAATAAAAGATCACTGTTTCGACAAAATCACACTGAATTAAATAAAACCCCAAACCACAAAACAAGGAACAAAAACAATAACTAAACAACTAAATTGATTAAACATAACTTACAATTTAGTTGTTTAGTTATTGTTTTTGTTCCTTGTTTTGTGGTTCGGGGTTTTTATTTAAATCAGTGTTAAAATTATTGATTCAATAAACCAGCAAAATAGATAGGCCTAGATGGAGGTCGATTATTTATTTGTTACTGGGTTTAGCTCCTTCCTCGATATTTTTCGGAAGACATAATTTCCGACCCTTTTCTCGTCATATTTTTTTTATAAAGATTCGATGATGTGTTTAGGATTTAAGTTAGCAGCGTATATTTGCCAGTCAGTCCCCCCCCCCCCCCCCCCATGATGGGGCGCCAGAACCATGCTTCGCACAGGGCGCCATTTACCCACGGTCCGCCCCTGACAGTAATAGCACTTGTCTATGTTATGTGAGCAATGGTTCTTCCGTTTCATCAAGCGAACTACAAATGGGACTGGAATAGAAGACTCCAGATGCAAGGCAAAAACAATGTTATGACCAAATCAATGTTCTTTATAACCGATAATCTTGCTGACTAATAGACTACGGTACATATGAAGCCACAGTCAATTTATGATCGAACAAGCAGAAAGTTAAATCCCAACATGCAGGCCCTATTCTCACCCCTCATGAAAACCACTTAAAATCCAAAACTTATCTAGAACTTTGCTACATTGTTACTTTGTCACATGTGGGTCCCAAAAAAGTCTGTATTCCGAATATCAGACCTAGAAATATAACCGTATTATCAGATTGAAGTTTTAGTTCCTTTAAAATATAAAGTAGGGCTGTATTTCTGTCTACAGCGATTTAAGTCAATATAACATGTTTTAGCACTGGAAAACTTAATTCCGGTATATTTGGTCCATTCCATGTTTGTAGTTTATTCATTGTTAGCTGGAGTGTTCTTTCTGCAGTTGACCAGTTCTAGTAGAAACATTTACGGGACATTTATGGGGGGGAGAAAATAAACATATCATCAGCCACACAAATCCGTTCAATAAGAAAATAATTTACTACCATAGATACGTGGATGTATAATTTGCTTGTTAGAAGGAAAAAAGAGACAAATTAACAAACTAACCAATTCCATAAACAACATTCATCCCACATTGAAGTTCACCACTGAAATCGAGGCCAGCAACAGCCTAAACTTTCTTGACCTGACCATCACAAGAAATGAGACTAAACATGGCTTTAAAATTTATAGAAAACCGACACAGACCAACCACACAATACACTATACTTCTAACCATCCGATATCACACAAACTGGCAGCTTACAATAGCTTCGTACACCATGCTATCAACACGCCTATGAACCTAGAAGATTTTAACAACAAAATAACTACAATAAAACATATCGCAATACCCAATGGATACAATTCCACTTTAATAGATAAAAAATAATAACAAAACACAGAAAGAAATTCAGAAAACCAACTTCAATTATCGAAAAACCTAAATACATCCCTATGAAATTTAACCGAATTCTAGATCGTCCTATCAGCAGCAATTTCCGCAGACATGGATATAAAATCACTCATCGAGCTTCAAATAATTTGAGTAATTTTCTACAAACCAAGCCAAATATTACCAAAGACAAATTTACAAATAGTGGAATATTTAAGCTATCTTGTGATGACTGTGATAATATACACCAACATAAACACTAATTTAAAAATATTGCACAAAGTCAATAAAGGGACTACAATGGATATATTGGAAGAATTTCAGATATATAAAGAGTACAAAAATAATCCAGATAACATGTTGAACGACAAGTTGAACTTCTCTTCCAACCCTATATATGACATAATCGCCAAAGTCAAGGAAACATAACAAAACAAATAGATCCACCATTAGTTCAAACTTTCAACTTAATTATCAGAACATACTGATAACCTCTATCCACATCTAATGTCCTACCTGCAGCTGGACATGAACGACATAATAATGTGGCCACAAACATTTTTATTAAATTTTTACGACGAGTTTTACTCTGATTTTGTGTGTGTTAGTGTTATGTGTTCGTGTATGTGTTAGTACAAGCCTGATGAAGCTGACAGTGTTTGGCAAAACAGCGCTGTAGGCCTAGCTATATTCTATAATTACGGACTGAAGACTACTAATATAAGGTAATTATAACAAAACATTTATGGCAAAATCATTAACAAAAATAAAACAATGAACAGAGGGTTCATTAGCAGAAATGCTAATAATTGCAACAGCAAACAAAGTCATGCTAAGCACACTGCCCTGACGAACCCCGTTCTCTAAATATAATAGATCTGACAAAGTAGCTCCAAGACTGACTCTAATATATAGCTTGAATCCTGTTTTGTGTAAATGCTAAGATTTTCTCATGAATACAAATCAGTTATAAGTTGTTCAGAATTCTGCTTTAAGAAGCAACATCATTTGACTTTTTGACTTAAGCTCAAAAAACACTGCAACAAGTATTTGATTGGAGAAAGACATTTTAAATGGCTGATTCTATTAAAAACTAGTTGATCGATATATTTCATCTTTCCTTTTAAAAACCTTACTGCTCATTACAAAGCAGCTGATTACTTTCGAGGTCACTGATTTATCTTCTTTTCTGTTTCACTAGTTTACAAAGAAAGCTTAATTACTTGGATCAGATTTATCTTATTCTGATTTTAAAAGAAGAATTTTTATTGTTGCCTCCAACCAAGGGTCAAGGAAGGAATTCTTGAGTAAGTTTGAAATTATAAAAAGTTTTAGTATGTGCGACCATTGACGAGAATTGAGCAAAACAAATCCCTAAAATTCAAACGATGACTTCACTTTTGGTGATCAAAACCCCTCCTTTGCCAGCCAAATTAGTTTAACTGAGTGGACAGAACCACAAGCAGACTGAGTTTTTTCCATGCAGTAAATGGTGTGTGACATTGTGCTTATTCTGTTTAAACAATTTTTGTGCTGTAGCAGACAGAATCTTATTTTTCATGATTTTCATTGGTCACACTTATATTAAACTTCCTAAGAGCATATTAGCGTAAGCACAGTATCATTCCATTAAGTGACTGTTTCATGTAGAGGCAATGTAGATGTTCTGCTAAAAAAGATTGAATCAGTCAAATTATTGACTTTATCTTTGATTGAGCTATCCTGAACAATATCTTGTGATACAAAGGAATTATCCCATAAGGCTTTCCCCTAAATTCCATTCCATTGCATTAAATTGTGGTGTACGTTCTTTTTGAACTGGAAAGTCAATAAAGGATATCAAAGTCTGCAGCTGACCAACCATCTGTAGAAGCAGCTAAATGTATTGAATGGATTGTGGAACCATCGCTCAGAAGGAATAATTCCATTATATATTCTCTAAATAAGGATTATATAATCTATAAGGGAGTGGGTGTACACCACAAACACCGCCTCTTTAGCCCACCTCCTCCTCTAGGAAAAACATATAAATCTAAAATGACACTGATTTCAAAATCAAAAATTTGAAGTATTAATGCAATAACTTCTTTATATATATATATATATAATAGTTTCACACTCTTACATATGTGATAATATATATGATTCAACTAAACATTAACAGTTTATTTTATAAATATCAATGGTAGTTAATCAAAATAAAATATTTTTGTCAATAATCGTCAATGGGGGGGGGGGGGGGAGAGGGCAAATTTTATGCCCGGAATGCAAAACAAAATTTGTTCGACAGCTCGTGGCGCCCCCTTTGATGTGCAGCCCAGGGCAGCTGACCCACTGTCCCCCACTAGTGACTCTTGACCCCACTGGCCCCCTGTCAGTGAATTCCCTCGCTGATGGAGAAATAGCATTAGAGGCGAGAGAAGAATGGCCAGAACAGTTGTTGCTATGACAACACATCCACCAGAACTACCAAATTTGAATCAAAATAATACTAAAAGAAAAATTATATTTATTAATACTTATAACAAAGAATAACCATCTATTGGATGTAACCAAAGCCTTTGTTTTGCTTTAACTATTTGAATCATTTTGCTGTAAGACTATAAAACATAAAATTTCTGGAACATATATATAAATAAAAGTTTATATTTATCATTGTTGGGAACTGCTAACATAGCAGAATAGTTAAACAGCACTTACTTTTCCTCAAAACCTTTCTAGGTAGGTTATAGATATAATTTCATACTTCCTTAATTCCATGCAACCAAGGATAGGTGTTCATAACAAAAATTGTTTTGGATCTTTGATAATTCAATAAGTATTTTGTTATTCCACTGTGATTTCTCTTTAATGATAGTTGTGGAAAATAGTTACTGAATACAGTATTTACGATATAACTATTTGTGATTATACCAAATTTAATTTAAATAGCATAAGAAGGTTTCAATAAATTAAAGATATTTTAACATTATTTATGATTTTAACATTATTTGTATCTGCAGTGTATATCAACACTCTTTTATAATGTTTAAAAAAATCAAATGTTTATTTTCTTACAATACTTATTTAAATAAAACTATAACAAATTTTTTATAAAAATACAACTATTATTGTCCTGAACAAAGCTTCTAAGTACTATGGATGGGAAGATACAAATGTTGACTTGCTAACTGATATCGTATTCTAGAAACATCTGCTGAACTATATTGTTGTTACATTGTCTTTTCTAGGACTAACTTCATCCCTAAATTAAACTTTTGGAGATTGTAGAGTATTTAGTTCAGGTAAATTCTTCTTCCAGAATCTTTGAAATGTCAGATTCAATGACACTATACTAGTGGGCTTCAGTGAGTACTATACCGGATGTTCATTTTAACTGGGCCACCATTGGGATCTCTAAACATACCAGATTTACAGCAAGCTTTAAATGGGGGACTTCACCTACTTTTCAGTGGCCATTCAAAATATGAATTTGAAATTTTCCAATATGGTGGCCAACTTTCGAATTTCTTATGGCAACTCCTATTTTTATGACGGATTTGGGTTTTACATGTAATTTTAAGACTTTTTTATTCTTGGTGTTTTTTTATAAACTTAACTGTTATGCCGCGCTGAAAGTTACAGAAACTCTTATTTCAACAATTTATTAAAGATTCTTATTTTCCATTTGCAAACAATAAAATTTAACTCAAAGTGCAATATTTTTTACAATGGAATGTTAAAAAGCTGTTGCAATTTCACAAATACTTTATTTTAAACAAAAAACCTACTTAAATTCTGTTAAAAGCTTACATGAGAACTGTAGGGCCTACTATTTTTACAGATTTCTTCTCCTACATCGTAAAGTGTACATAGTACTGTAAGAAACTTCTTTGTATTAATAGCAACAAAATGTTTTGGGACACAAAAAGGCAGCCAAGATGACTTAAAGCAGGTTTCAAAGTGTCCTCCATCTTCATAAATACATCTTCTTACACAATACACAGGGGTTGCGTTAGCGATTTTTAACAGTAATTTAAGTACGTTTTTTGTATAAAATAAAGTATACTGTATTTGTGAAATTGCAACTGATGTTTAATACACTGAAATATTCTTCAACTACATTCAGAGTTTTATTAAATTCAATAACATTATCCTTATTAACTGAATACAAGCAATTTGATTTGCAATATTAAACTGATTGTATTTTATTTATCTTCAATCAATTTGCCCATCGTAATCATCCAGATTTCCTGTGCGTTTCTTTATTGACCCTAGTCAAAAACAATACCTATTTTTCCTTATTCTATGTTCATTTTCTGCAAAAAAATATTTTAAAATTTTTCTTAGCTATTTTTCTTGTATGATTATTCAAATTAAATTAATTAACAATATATCTAATCGTATAACTATTTTTCTGTGTTACAAATCAGAATTTTCATATAAATTTACAAAACAGTTAACACAATTTCAATTAAAATTAAAACAATTTAACACAATCATGTTCATAACAAGGGTTAATAAATTATTTAATTAAGTAAATATACCTTCTAAACCAAAATAATGTTTTATTAAACTCTGTGCAATTGTGTGAAACTATTACACTATGCGACGATCCGCTTTCAGCCTCCACCGCCGAAAGCCACCTGCGACGATCTGACCAGCTCTGTTTTTAATCGCCGCTGCAAGAAATTTTTTCACTATCCTGCGGACAGTATTTCTTACTATTTGAAAGGAAGCTACGTTAATGTTTGCCTATAAAGAACCTCGACTCTTGTCGGGGTCGTACCGTTTGGAGAACGTTTTACCCTTTTTATAACAAGTAATATTTTTTGACTATATTTATATATATACACATAGACTACGTACGATTATCAGCTGGTTCAGGACTACTATTATTATAAATAATAAGAAGTTATATACTTTGAACAGAGCCAACTGGCTTCTGGATTTTTTAATTATTATTCAAGCAAATTATATACATTTATTCTGAATAATTACTCAATGCGACGTTAATATGAAAATTTTATAATTACAAAATAAATATATTCTTTATTCTATACCTCAGAATTACGACATAATTTAACAATAATATATGCAAATTGTAACGTAGACTGCTATGAGAGATAGATAAAAAAAGGACTTTAATATTTATAAAACTTAATTACGTTATCGATGAAATTAAAATAAACAAAATTTCTAATTGGGCCAACGATGCAATGCATGCTTGAAAAGCTATCACTGACTGTACCTTACGACTAAGTAATGTATATCTACAATATTAATATATATATATATATATATATATATACCTTTTTTCCGTCTTGCAACTTATTTTCTGTAGTGTAAAACTACGCGCGTTTCAGGAACACGTTCCCATCTTCAGGTTTTATACAATTTAAATAAATTTTACTCACATGTGAGCACGTCATAATTTAACAGACACACACATACACACATACCAAACACAAATTATTGCACATATAAAATTAAAAACAAAAAACACAGTTTAAACATTTTTAAAACAGTTGGCTTTAGGTCATGCTACTGTTGCACCGGTCACTGGTCAACTGATAGATTACATCCGTTATCTCCATCGTCAATACTATTTATAGGCCTACAGGTAGCAATTGCAGTGTTATACAGGCTATTCGATTTAAAATATAATTGTTCATTGAAAACTAAGCTACTCTGGTGCAAATTAGCTTGGTAAATTTCAAATTCTTCCAATGCATTCATTAGGCGACCTTTTCTACATAAATGCAAAGGGATTAAATTTACTGTCAAATTGTCATAGCTGTGATCATTATCAATTAGGTGTGTAGCATATTTTGAATTGTTATTTGCAATGTTTTTTTTAGGTAGATGTTCTTTAAATCTATCCTTGAATTTCCAAGTTGAATTCTAAGTTGCAAGGGGGAAAAAAATGTATATATATATATATATATTAATATTGTAGATATACATTACTTAGTTGTTAAACTATTGCAACTGGAGACATAAAAATGAAGTACCTTATGAGAGTTTATTTAGCGTTCCCCTTGGAGTTCCTGTAGGTCTAGGAGTTACTGCTGACTCTTACGCCGATGACGTGTGATATATCCCTGAATTATGTACCATGAACTTTAGAGATGTCCTAGGCTCGTCTGCAGTGGCTCGGTCCCTGCACTGACAGTCTTGTTGATCGTCTGGTTTCCTCCAGGGTTCGAATAAATAACCCTTACTTGGATAGGTCCTGCTGTAGTCCTGAAGGCTGTAACCGTCTCTTTTGTGTTAGGTTACGTTAAAATAATCATTGGTAGTATTCCTTCCAGTGAGATCCACTGTTAATATTACAACCATTGATTCTTCACAGAACGAGAATACTGTCTTGTACATACAAATATCCTGCGTCCTGACTCATTAATCTATAGCATCTGATATCTATTAAGACTTTAAAACAAATTTAATAAACGAGTAGCGTGGTGACTTCCTCGGAGTACATCTTAGACTTTAAAACAATTTTAATAAACTAGTAGCGTGGTGACTTCCTCGGAGTACATGTTAGACTTTAAAACAAATTTAATAAACCAGTAGCGTGGTGACTTCCTCGGAGTTTCTATTTAGACTGGCGATCTGACCCGCAGCTTTTTCGGTTCTCCCTTTCGAGGGAAAATTCTATTGCCATTTAGTTCAAATAAATTCCCTTTGTTTCCCTTATTTTAAAGGTGATTATCTTCGTTGATTCTTGAAGGAGAATTTTTTAATTATTTTTCCTGATCCCAGGATAATTAGTTTTATTAGTTAATCATTTAATAAATTTTAATTACGACGATTTATTATTATTTAATATTAGCGTGTATTTTAGGTTGTTACCACCACTGGCTAGTGGGCGGAGTCAGCTTATCTTGTGTCTGTTCAAACTAATTCCTGTCCTTTCGAAGAAATAATCGTGTCATTTTTGATCAGTCAGAAATGCACTAGTTTTTTCTGATTTCCTATAACTCCCGATCCCGTAGCTGGATTCTGGATATCTCTTCGGTTTGTTGTTCTGGACAATTTCTGGATCATCAGCAAACTCGAATTGAAGCTGTACGACTTCCGGTTCGGTATCTACTATTTTTCGCGTTTTCCGCATTTTTTCTTATCGCACTTTTCCGCGATTTCGGTTTTCCGGCATTTTTTCTTAATGTTATTTGTCCCTATAGACCCAACGATTGTTTTAATGTTTTTCTTATGTTTCTACCACTTTTAGTTCTCGAGTTCTGACACTCTTGGTTTTCCGAAAAAATTAATTTTGGGTACTTTAATTATAATGGATTTATTTTATTATGTATATCTATCTCTCTGGAGCCTTTAAATTACCGGTTATCATATTTTGGCAATTGCCGTTAATGTAAACTGAGTTTAGGCCTTTTTAGGCCTAGTACCTGGGCGACCGAGCATTACTCGGTATTTTCGTTAATTGTGTTTTTTTTTATAGGAAAATGTATGTAAATACAAATCAGGTAAGTACTGTTTTGTAGGCCTCATAACTCGCGAAATATTAGCACGGGTCAGCTGATTTCAAGCTTAAAACAATTCTAACCTTTAAGAAAAAAAAAAATAAACGGTACCAGGAACTGGCACATACTTTCTCACAAACATATTTAAATTATTAAACAGATTCACAGTGACTTCAAAATTGTAGGTGGAGTAGGAGAGGTGATTTAAAGTAGGAGATTAACTAATAAATATTATTATTATTATCTAGAGAGAAAACTATTCGATCGATTTCGAACAAATTTGCACCAAACACGTAAATTAGGGCTGTATAGATGCACGAAAAAAGATTTTTAAAATTTTTGAAAAACAACCCCCTTTATGGCCAAAAAACCCTCCAAAATCAGTTATTATTATTATTATTAGCTAAACGAGAATTTTTAGAAAGATGCGGTTTTTTGCATATGGTAGGGTACGTTAAGGGCTACAAATAAGCCAAATTTTATCAAAATCGTTAGAGCTGTTTTTTTACAAAAAAATAATAACTGATTTTTTGGGTGGTTTTTTGCCATTAAGGGGGTTGTTTTTCAAAAATTTTCAAAACCGTTTTTCGTGCATCTATACAGGCGTACTGTACATGTCTGGTGCAAATTTGGTTGAAATCGATCGAATAGTTTTCTCTCTAGCTTTGTATACTTTTATTAAAGTAGGCGATTAACTAATAAATATATTATTATTAGCTAGAGAAAAAAATATTCCATCGATTTCGAACAAATTTGCACCAAACACGTCAATTAGGTCTTTATAGATGCACATAAAAAGGTTTTGAAAAATTTTGAAAAACAACCCCCTTTATGGCCAAAAAACCCCCCAAAATCAGTTATTATTATTATTATTAGCTAAACGAGAATTTTTAGAAAGATGCGGGTTTTTGTATATGGTAGGGCACATTAAAGGCTACAAATAAGCCAAATTTTATCAAAATCGTTAGAGCCGTTTTTTTATAAAAAAATAATAACTGATTTTTTGGGGGTTTTTTGGCCAAAAAGGGGGTTGTTTTTCAAAATTGTTCAAAACCCTTTTTCGTGCATCTATACAGGCGTACTGGACATGTCTGGTGCAAATTTGGTTGAAATCGATCTAATAGTTTTCTCTCTAGCTTTGTATACATACAGACATACAGACATACATACAGACATACAGACATACAGACATACATACAGACATACAGACAGACATTTTGTAAAAACCACTTTTTTGGACTCAGGGGGTCCCAAAACGGATATTTCCACAAAAATCTCAACATCGATTTTTTTTGCGATCACTATACTTTCTCTATACTATAGTATAGTGAGAAAGTAAAAGAAAAAAAAAAAAAAAAAAAAATTTATAGGAGACAGCTGATGGAAATATTATAGGAAACAGCTGATGTTTGTCATATGTATCCTATTGATTTTAAATTACATAACCCCAATGTTAAAAATTTTCAATTTTCAAATCAGTGTTTCCGAAAAATACGAGTTTTCCTGAGGTAGTGGTTTTCACCAATCGATTTTTTAGTCCCAAAAGCCTCTAATCCCAAAGTTTCAGCAAAATCCTTCCGCTGGATCTCGAGATTGCTCGTACAAACACACAAACAAACCAACAAACAGACATTGCTCGTATTAGAGTATAGGATACTTTCTACTTTTACTGAAATACGTTAATATTCGTGAGCTATTAACATTACATATTCTAATTTTAATTAGCTGTTATTATATATTTTCATTGCTCTTAACATTAATTTATTTTAATTTACCTTTTATTAATTAATTTACTTTTAATTTGATATTTATTCTTCAAATTTCAATATTTATCAAAATCTGTTTCTGTTAACTTTTAATGACCTTATTTATCTATACATTACACTTTTTACTTTTTTCAAATTCTCAAAATTACCAATTTCGGTTTTTTCTGTTACTCTTGTTTTACGCATAATTTTTACACCTTTCATTTTATCAAAAAACTTTACTTATATAAATTGATCCATTTAATTTTCTTATACAATGATATGAAAATATCAACTATTGTTTAATATTTAATTTTTCTATTGTTTTGTTGAACCTGCCCGGACCATTATACATTTGGCCTGAACGAGTCGTTCTGGACCTTGCCTTCTAGGCTTGTCTAACATTGAATAAGCCTGTCTTACAGACTTGGTAAATTTTACGATTTTATTTAAAAAATTTATTTTTAATAATTTGTGAACTGCGCGAGCTGAGCGAAGCCAGCCCGTCGCAACTAGTATACGATAATCAGAAAAGTAATTTAGCAGTTACTCTCTGTTTAGGCTGCTTATGCACCTGCAAGACAATAATATTTTATTTTAAGTATATTATACTTGTGCATATTAGTATAGTGTGCGGCGATATAGCGTAAAATAGAGTGAGGGAAGGTCATTGGCCTATGGCTACGCCCACTTTTTGTGTTTTTTTTTTTCTTCCTAACTTAAGCCACGCTCACTTTTTTTAGATTTTTTGGTTCTTAACCTAAGCCCACCTTTTTTGGGATTTTGGATTTTGGGGATTTTTTGGTTCCTAACCTAAGCCCACCTTTTTTGGGATTTGTATTTTTGGGTGATTTTGGGATTTTTTGATTTTTTGGGCATTTTTGGGCCGCCATCTTGTTCTGTAATAATTAATATTTAATTTTAACTTAATTATTTGTTTTGAAAAAAGTTTGGGTGTCTCCGAGAGTCGAACCGGGTACCACCATGACCCGAGTCCACAACACTATCGATTAGGCTACGCCGCTCTCTCTTAATTAGTATCTGTTTAGTCGAGTATATAAGTTTAACATTCGTCATCAACCTTGTATCGAATTTAATTGCTATAGTGTACTTAGGATATAGTGTAAAATACATTATAACAACCCGAACACTACCAATAGTCTCCGAATCCAACAGAAGGGCACTTAGAAGAAATTAGGAGATTTAAATGTTATAGTGTACTTGGGGGGGGGGTAATATAAAATACATTATATAACCCGAACACTACCGATCATTCCCGAGTAAATCCGAATCGCACTTAGTCAAAATTAAGACTCGCAAAACGATCTTTTCCGACAACCTTAGGATTCGCTGTACATTTGTAATATATTTCTACCGGTCTGACCGAACTCAGGCTTCGCTGTACTCTCAATTATCTTTATAAAATGTGCTATAATGTACGGAAAACCCGAACTTAAGGTTCTGTCCGAGTTCAACCGAACCGAACTTAACCGAAATAAAACTTTGGCCAACCTTAGGCTCTCCCGCATCCTTGCAAACCACACATAGGCTAACCATAGGCGCTGCCGCAATACCGTGCTTATGATATACACAGTTTCTACCGGTCTTACCCGAACTAAAAACCCGAACTTGTCCGAACTTAACCTTCGCTGTACCCTGAATTATCTTTATAAAATGTGTTATAATGTACGGAAAACCAAACCTAACCCGAACGTAAGGTTCTGTCCGAGTTCAACCGAACCGTAACTAGCCGAACTAAAACTTTGGTTCACCTTAGGCTCTGCCGCAACCCATGCGTATGATATACGTAATTACAACCGACCAAAATATTACGTAATGTTTTTAAAAAGTAAAACAAGTTGTATTCGGTATAACTCAACAACGGGGTCACCCCTCCCCAAAATTTTGCAAAAAAATTTCGGAAAAACGGAAATGTTAATGTTTTTAACGGAGGCTTAAGTGCAAACGAATTCTACAATATATTTCGTACCCAGGCAGCTATTCAGCGTCTTCGTGTGTAGAGCAATTTCTCCACAACGGAATTTCTCCGCAATGGGTCTTAATATAAAATTTGCTCAACTCAACGGTATTTTCCGAACGTAAGGCTCTGCCGCAATCCCATGTGTATGATACAACTGTTTCTACCAGTCTTTTCCTAACGTAAGGCTCTGCCGCAACCCTTGCAAACCGCACTTAGCCGAACTAAAACTTTAGATAACCTAACCTTAGGCTCTACCGTACCCTTGTGTATGATATACGTAATTACATAACCTAACTTAACCGAATCCGCGTATATTACTTAAGGGTCTGCTCCAGTAAACGAGAAATCCACCGGAACGCAAACGCCTCTCACTATATCCCTATCTAAACAGTGCAATTTCTTGCACTGACATTGCCTCATTTCATACCATTTTATAAGTCTATCTTTTGTAATTGAGTGTTGAAAAAAAAACTGAATATTCTTTATAAAATTTCGGATCCTTCTTGCAAATTATTTTTCGTTATTAATTTCTTATTGTGTTAAGAAAAAAATTCAAACTTTGTACTTACAAAATGTCAAAATCAAAAGCATTTAAAAAAAATGTAAATTGCAAGACGGATGCGTATTGTGACTGTGCTTAAAATGAGACCTTGCAAAAAAATTTATGATAAAAAATAAACGAAATAAATGGTTTGAAATTTAACATTGCTCTTATGGGACAAAAAAATCCAAGATGGCTGCCACT
Source organism: Philaenus spumarius (assembly GCA_018207615.1). Classification (NCBI taxonomy): domain Eukaryota; kingdom Metazoa; phylum Arthropoda; class Insecta; order Hemiptera; family Aphrophoridae; genus Philaenus; species Philaenus spumarius. The sequence goes on along the minus strand of JAGFPH010002950.1, from coordinate 48,237 downwards.
ACAGCAGACCCTTAACGCTAAAACTTTCTTTAAGCCACCTTTAAAATTTGTTTCAATATAAATTCTCCATATATTTGTCGGTAGACACGGCGGCTTAGTAACAATCACGATTTTAGCTTTTACATTAAAATTATCAATAATTACTCTATGTTGCGTATCGTTTAATGGATTGGTTATTAATAACATGTTTCTGTTTTATAACGCTTTTCTTTTTACTCGATACTTTACCACTTCTACGACCTTAGGCTCTGCCACACCCTTGATTTTCATTCGTTTTCCCGATGACTTGGAAAGTTCATTACAATTTCCCACTTCACTCTTACATCAAAACTTTCGATAATGATATTATGTTCTAAATTATTTATTAGCACGATTATACTTAACACTTTTTCTCGAATTATGTAGTTTAATACCACATTCTGACCTGCATTCTGAACTTTAACTGACTAAAATTAATTTCTATACACTGTTATAAAATCAGCATCCCAGCTAGATGCTGACTAGACATTCCAATAGCAAAAGAGTTAGGCGTACAGAGTGTATTCTTTTATAATTAAGAAATAACTATTTCGCGTATTTCAATACCATTGGGTGTTTAACCAAAAATTTGGTGCCCCGGCCCCTAGAGAGGGGAGGAGAAGGGAACCGCCATCTTGTCCGCCATTTTTTCCGACATCTTGTCGTAGCCATCCGCCACGCATCGCTTCGCGATACCCTAAATTACCTATATAAAATGTGTTATAATGTACGGAAAACCGAACCTATCCAATCTTTCCCGAACTAAAACTGAGGCATCGCTGTACACTTGACTGTTTATACCGTACAAACCCAGCATAGATTATACTTTGAGGTTATGTTACAACTTCAATGATTATAAATACTTACCCGAACTTAAGGCTCTCCCGAGTCCGGCCAAACTAAAACTTTTGCTAACCTAACCTTAGGCTCTGCCACACCCTTGTGTATGGTATACGTAAATACATAACCAAACTTAAGATGTAGACTTACACATTCCATGAATCAGAAAAAGTTATGTTAACAAGTGTAAGAATGCCGAGTTGGCAGATTGGCATCCGTTGTACTGTCTAATGAATTCGTTGATTCTCTACCAGAACGCGCTACCGTCGGACAAGCTAATATTTCTAAAACTCTCTACTAGAAAAAGCTACCGTCGAAACCTTGTAAATATAATGTTATGTACGAATGCGATTTCATGATTTTTTATACAAAGTTTTTTTTATTTCCCCTAATAATCTAACTTTTATATATCACATGGGATATATTTTATATTACTGTGATATTACCTAATTGTGCTTACAAGTGCAATTTAACTGTTTCAAAATAGTTGGGTTTGAATAACAAATATATTGACTCATTTCATTTTTTCGTAACAGTATTCAACAAAGAAAGAAGACGACCGCGCTAACCACTGTCACACCGCTCCCAAGTGTTATATAGTTTAGGAGATAGAGGGAGATAATTCCAGGGCTCTATAACAAGAGCTATACCATTTTGATCATTTACCGTGACCCAGTATCGATCGCCTATGACGTCACCATGCTGATACACGCTAGCTGGTAATATTTCAGTTATGTGTGCGCAGTCGTTAACTCGCTGTTGTAACTCGATGGAAAGGCTTCAGTAAAATAAAATTTAGATATTCTTAATCTACATAAAGTACGGATTCTAACAGTATAAAAAACTTTTATTTTAATAGGTATTTCGAATTTTAATAATTGAAAATATTTGAGAATTATCACTGACTGACATGGAAAAGTTACTAAGAGAGGACATTTTTTATTTTTTTTGGTTACAAACAAACTTCCAGCGGGAAAGTTGTAGCCAATGAATTTATCTAAACTATCCAATTCACTGATTTGTGATAAAATGATTACATCATTATGAAATCGTTTTTTAAATGAGTGCGAGGAGGTGCCACGACTCCCGAAGTACAGTTGTTTGATACGGGAATAACGTTTATGTACATATTGTTATTTTAAGGTAATATAGTAAATCACTTGTCCCCAGGTAATTATGCCAGCTAGAAAAAAAGTAATCATTTTATTTTAACATAAACTAATTATAATTTATAATTAAAATTTGATATTATTGAAGTGGACACAAAAAGTTAAATTATAGGTTAACGTTTAAAAAATAATATCATTATTACGTACATTCAAAGAAATAAAATTAGAGATCAATGATGGAAAAAGAAAATCGTAATTACGTAAAAAAATTAGCTTCATATTTAATTAAAATAATTGCTTTATAACAAAGAAATATGCTGTCTTTTAAATAATTTGTTCATTGTTATCTAATTTGCGGAGTACTTAAATGTTTCTTCAATAATATCAAATATTAATTATAAATTATAATTAGTTTATGTTAAAATAAAATGCTTACTTTTTTTCTAGGTGGCATAATTACCTGGGGACAAGTGATTTACTTAAAATAACAATATGTAGGCCTACATAAGCGTTATTCCCGTATCAAAGAACTGTACTTTGGGAGTCGTGGCGCGGCACCTCCTCGCGCTCATTTAAAAAACGATTTCATAATGATGTAATTATTTTATCACAAATCGGTGAATTGGATTGTTTAGATAAATTCATTGGCTACAACTTTCCCGCTGGCTACAACTACATATTACTGAAACATTACAAGCTAGCGTGTATCAGCATGGTGACGTCAGAGTGAAACTAGCGGCACAGTGCCGAGATCAAAGAAACGGTTTAGCCCTTGTTATAGAGCCCTGGATAATTCTCAATTTACGAAAGATCTTACCTAAATTTTCGAACCCCAGTTGACCGTTCCAAGTAGCCTAACATCTAATTGATTTTGTACATGATTATTTTCTCGTTCTGGATATATTTACTTAAAGAGGGCCAAAACGTTCAGTCGCGTAGTTTTTAATAAGTCAACTGGAACTCATACTGCACACATAAAAGATCGTATAACCACAGAGCCCATAACAATTTTAAACAAATTAACAGACAACATTATACGCAGTGCGACATTTTCCAACAACTGACTAGTGTTGTCAAGTCGAACTGTAAATATTAAGGTAGAAAAAGTCTTATACAGACTGTGGAATAGCCGTTGGTTTTGACTCTTTACATTTTTATTACGATAAGTAGACATCTGTGTCGAATGTTTTTTATCTGTACTTATTAGAGAACTCCTCCCATGCTCAATTCGCTCACCGACGCAACTATCACAGTGTCTTTATTGGTGGTCAATAGACGTTCGTTAGCGTATTTCAAATTTCTTCTTTTAACGATCGGCTTTGAGCTCTGACTCTACTACCATCGGTCATTACGGTCTACAAAGTAGCACTACGGTACCCTGTCTCACGCAACTAGTTTGTTTTTATCTATCCACGAGTTGTGCGTTTTGTCGAATCCCTGCCATTTCACTAGCACTTTGCTGCCTTTCGAACGCAGTACTTTTTTCACGAGATAAACATCGCCCACGGTCGACTTACGCACCTCTTCCCCGTAAAATTTGCCTTTTAAAATTTCACCTTTACCATCTTGCAAAATATATGTGGGCGGTTTCGTAGGCACCGTAGCGTACAAGGTAAACCTTCATCCGTCCAGTTGGGTAGATAGCCTTTAGCGAATGTCTTTTATACTTAGAAATTCTAACTTTATTGTCTAATTTAAATTTAGGATCGCTTTTTTTGGGGTTTACTAACCAAAAGCATATTCTCGTGCTTTTTCAAAACTTTAAGGTAAGACAGCAGTCAATATCGCGTCCATGTTAAAACAAACATTTGTAGGTACACATAACTTTTACAAAAACTAACCTATCAACTTGAATTTTTTTTACCTAATTTTATACATCATTATCTACAATAATAGGAAGCAAAAATTTTTTTAGCAAAAATAGGTTTTTTGTACAACTTAAAATTTTATAAAATATTGTGTAATTTTTCAACACTCAATGTTTTTTAAATCAAAAAGTTTTTAACTGTCAAGGAAATTGGTTCCTATTATTATTTCTTAGATGATGAGGAACACACAAACAAATTTTTATGGAAATCGGTTCATAATTGTGGGAAAAAAGTGTACCTAAGTTTAAAAAACCCAACTTTCGGAAAAGAAGAAAAGAAGTCAAAACCATGTAAAATACTATTGTTTTCTTTACTTGATTATTTTAAAAAAAAAACCAGCTCCATAGGAGGATTATTCTTCTTTTTCCACAACTTCCAGTCTTCTTTTAGCAGTTATCTTTCTTTTCCCAAAACGTTTTATACGAGGCATTTTGACAATAAAATTACTTTATAAAAAAAAATGCAAAACACTTCAAACAATTTACCAAAATAGTCGACTCGAAACATAATAAAACTTTGGTTATTTCAAAAAGCAAATAAAAACATATAGTTCAGTTCAAACAGCATCTGCGTTCTTCATCTTTCATTGAATCAGTTTAGCCAACACAAACACCTAAATCAAGTTTCTAACAGCACATTATATAAAAAGTAACATAGGAAACGCTAACGAAACTGAGCCTTGGGAACACTAAACCTAGGTGTAATGGTTTATAAAAATTACTGTAAAACATAAACATTGTTTTTTCTCTCCATACTATTTGGTATCTATGTGTTTAGAAAACCCTGTTCTACAAAATACAATTATTTTAAAAAATATATATTTTTTTCCGATTTTCGACTGCTGTCTTCCCTTAACGGTGTTTCATACCCATAGTACTGTGTACGACTTAACTATATTTGGTAATAGATAGACCAACTCGTATCTGCCGCGGGCCGTAAATTTACGCCACATTCGATTTTTCAAAGTACGGTTCAACCTTTCCACTATGGACGCTTTTTGTCGGAATAAGTCGCGTAATGGTTTATTTTGTGTTTTCGCACTAATTTTTGTACGTGCGCGTTGAAAACTTCCTTACCCTGATCGATCTAGAAATGTTTCATCTTATGATTGTCAAATATCGTCCAACCCAGATTTCAACTTTATAGGCACAGCAAAATACTTAGGCTAGCATAGGAGTCTAGGCTATTAACTATCCAAACCCAAACTACAACAAATAATACTTTGGAGATACATAACGCTAATTAGCCTAATTAGCGGACATTACTTATTAGTCAAACCGTGTTTTGACAATGACCTCGACAACGATAATGACGACGACAATGACAATGATAACGACGACAACGACGACAAAGATAACGACGACATCGACGACAACCACGACAACGACAATAAAGACGACAACGCTACGATAACGCGATGAGAACGGAAGAGAGACCATTCAATTCAGCAACACATCTCAGATGTAATTCCATAAGAGCCTTTTGTTAAGATGACGACACTAAAAGTCGACGAGACCTATGCCTCAGTTCTTAACTAACTTAAAATATCCTACTTCTATGGGTTGCAACAACAAATAGCCTAGAAGACCATAGTTAGTTGTTTTCTAACCTAACCTAAATAGGATACACTATCATAATCTAGTTGTGTGTGTGTATGCGCGCGCGTGTTTAACACTTTACTTCTATATACAGCATCATCGCTGTTGTATTCGATGGTACTTGCACTTATGTTAAAATGACGACGACATCGGCACTTAGACTTATGTTGTTAACTAGCCTAACAAATATTAAGCTAGAAACCTAGGTAAGCTATAACCTTACAATTTATAAAAACAGAAATTTTCTAAAATCGGTATTATTTTCAAATGTCAAATAGTAGCCAAAATAAATCCGGACAACTATTTTAGCTTTTACGTTAAAATTATCAATAATTACTTTATGTTGCGTAGCGTTTAATCAAATGGCTAGCAGCTGCCTAGCCTTCTTAGACAACTATTAAAACAGAGTAAAATGTGTTTGGTTTAACCTAAGAATTGGGTAAAAATTTTTGGTTTAACCTAAGAGTTGGGTGATATTTTGGGGTTAACCTAAGAATGCAGAAGCAAATATTTATTTTTCACAAAATTAAGATTTCAAAATAAGACACACCATTTTAAAAATGTTTTTTAGTTTCAGGTGTTCTTGTTATATTTTTTCAGCCGTGCACATACACTATGTCTGGTTTTAATCGTCCGTATCTATACATTTCTAACTCGTAGTTGACTGGCGTAATTTTTCGTGTTATTGTGTAGGCCTATGGTCCTGAATAGTCTTGTGTCAGTTGTAAATATAATGTACAAAAATAAATTATATTTAACTTATGAATTGTGTTCATTCTAATAATCTTTTTTGGGTAGCAACCGACCACATAGTTTAAATTTCGTCTTTGGTTAGTTGACGACTTATTCCTTCGCTATTACGTAATGTACCCTATTTAGGTTAGATTAGTAAACAACTGGCTAATGGCCTGCTAGGTTATTTGTTGTTGTATCATATGGAAGTAGTATATTTTAGGTGGAACATAAGCATAGGTCTCGTCAACGTCGGCGATTATGTGGCAATCTTAACATATGGCTAGGCTGTGTTGGGCCCTTACGGGACTACACCTGAAATGCTTTGCTGAATTGAACGGTATCCCTTCCGTCCTCGTCGCGGTATCGTAGCGTCGTCGTCTTGGTCGTTAGGTTAGGTAAGGTTAATTTAGGTAAGAATATGTTAGGTACTCAGGTTAGGTTTGGTTATGTTCTCAGGTAGTTAGGTAAGTATATTTTTGGCAAGTCATACGTCTAGTTTTGTTGTATTCGTTCGGCTAGGATCGGATAAGTCCGGACTACAACTTAGGCCCCAAAAGGTCCCAAATCAGCTGCTTCTTAGGTTATTGTTTAGGGTAATACAACGGACTCTGGTTGGTTACGCTAAGGACGGACGGGACAATGGGGGCTGGGGCGGAATGACGCCACGGCGAAAGCTGTTTCTTAGGTTGGTCACTCCCCCACCGCTTAGGTTAACCGAGCTCAAAGGATTCCACACCGTCCACTAGGATAACAAATTTCATTCGTTTAAGTTAGAGTTAAGTTTAAGTGCTTTAAGCGATACTACACAAATCAACGAAATTTCTACGAAACGTACAGTAAACAAGTCACTGGCAATGGATAACGTAGTAAAGGAATTTGTTACAGTAGTTATCGATTTGTGCAAACAGGGATCATCGACTAAATACTAACTGTATAGTACAGCAGTCAAAGTCAATGCAAGCGGTAGCGATCTGATATCTGTAAAACTCGAAAGAAACACCGAATCAAATCGTGTTATCAGTGGAGAAGTACATTTTAAAAATAATTTAAAACCCATCATATCCGATGATACTTCTTTAAGGGTAAATAATATATCTTATAAAAGGTACATAAGTAATTCAGCTAGATTGGCTTCGTATAAGAACATTCCTGAACAATTAAAATTAAAGTCTCAACAGTTTAGGGATCTGGATTCTTTTACACCGGCGTTGGGGATAAAACGATATGTTTCTGTTGCGGAGGCGGTTTAAAAGTTTGGGAAGAGCATGACGATCCTTGGACTGTACACGCGAGATGGTTCCATAAGTGTGAGTTCCTATTGTTAGCAAAAGGAAAATACTTTGTGAATACTGCTGGCAAATACGACTGTAATATTGTGGTACCGAAAAATCGAACTCTGCCTACGACCGAGTGTAAAATCTGTTTATCGGACGAAGTGTAAGTAGTTTTCTACCCGTGCAAGCATTTAATAGCTTCCGCTTCATGATACTTGTGTTGTACGAGCTGCGGTGTATGTAGAGAAAGAATAGAACCTTTTTCGAGAGTGTTTTTATCTTAGAATACTTTATTCCATTGCATGGATCAGTATACTTACCTAGGAGATTACCGCGTTAAAAATGTATCAACGCGCCGACAAGCTGTACAATATGATTTTAAAATCTCAACTATGGTGTGGAAACGAACTTAAAAGTTTCTTTTAAGAATCGTTATAAAAAAGACAACAGGAGTGATCCATCAGCATAGACAGAAAGGCGAGAGAACTGCCCACATATAGCAACAGCAGTAAGGACAAAAGAAGAATTGTAGTTGATTGTGAATAAAGTGTGATAATAAATTGTATTTAACCTTTTGTCGTCTTTCATTACAACTCCTATGAAAAAAAAGCTTCTTCTATTTGCTATGCAATTTTAAAAGTGGAAAGTGTATGCCATTAAATATGACGTAATTCCCCCACCCCACAACCACTCCGGACGACAACGCATTCTAGTAGATAATTTTTGAACTATCCGTCCGACATCAGCGCGTTCTGGTAGAGAAATATCACCGTGCGAGATGGGCGATTCGGTCAAGTCCAGGGTAAACATCATAATACGACGGAGGTTCTCACCATTGGCATAAGTTTTAGTTCGGGTAAGATCGGTTAAACTCGGGGATATACGGGGAATTACATCACATTTTATGTAGTTAATTCAGGATACAGCGAAGCTTAAAGTTAAACTCACCCTTGGTATTTTCGAGGCAAAATTTTGGGGGAGGAGGCTACTCAAGCCGCCTTGTTTTAAATATTATACAGGGTACAGCGAAGCCTGAGCATGTATAGCTCCAAACTACGCTACAAAAGCAGAAGTGTCGTCGTAGCCTAGGGGAAATAAAAAACAAACCAGAATGTAAATGTAATTTATTTTTTTCATCTGTACATAACATTATATTTACAAGGTTTCGACCGTAGCTATTTCTGGTAGAGAATTTTAGAAATATTAGCCCGTCCGACGGTAGCGTTTTCTGTTAGAGAATCAGCGATTGCAATAGACAGTACTCCGGGGTGTAATTCTACCAACTCAGCAATCTTATACGTGTTAACATAACTTTTTGCTAAATCGAGGCAGATGTGTAAGTCTACATCGGGCAGCAAGAAGTATTTTCTATAAATGTTTCTTTTATTGGTAACATAGTAGAAAAGGTAAATTATCGAGTAAAAAGAAACGCGTTACCAAACAGAGGCATGTTATTAATACCCATTTGATTAAGCGCTACGGAACATAAAGTAATAATTGATAATTTTAATGTAAAAGCTAAAATAGTTGTCTGTATATAGAAGTTAAGTGTTGCACACGCGCGCGCGCACACACACACACACACAACTAGATTATAATAATTTATAATATTTAGGTTAGGTTAGAAAACAACTAACCAACCTAATAGTCAACCTAGCCTAACAACTAGCCTAATAGTCTTGTAGGCTATTTGTTGTTGCAACCCATAGAAGTAGGATATTTTAAGTTAGCTAAAAACTTAGGCATAGGTCTCGACGACGGTTAGTGTCGTCATCTTAGGATAAGGCTCTTATGGGACTACATCTGAGATTTTTGGGAAGGGGAAAAACATTTTATTCTGAAATATTGAAAAACGCAAGACAAATTCTGGATCTGCTAGTAGTTCCGACAGTTAAGGCTAAACATCCCTGAAAAAGTTGTGTTTTTGGCCCGATAGATGGCAGCACCTCTACGGCAAATTTGTACTACGAATAATTTCCGTAATTATTATCCGATTTTTGTTTTGTAAGTTATTTTGTAAATGATATGAATAAAACATTCACGCTATTGTGATGCTTTTTTTTAAATTTATTTATAAAAAAGTTTTATACAGATTTTTTTTTGCTGTAATATTTTGTTTAAATCGCAGGTAGTCATTTTTTAAATACAAATTTTAAAAGAATTTTGCCGTTTTCAGATAGTAACTCGGTCAAATGGTCGTATCGGAATCGTTTTTTAAAGATATTATCATTATTTCTCTCACGCTCCGATCCCCTCCTCCCGCCGCGTAGCGCACCCTCCCCCCCCCCCCCTCCAGCACAGCCCAGCCAGCCGCTCTGCCCGGCCTTGCAACTGTAGCGTTCGTCAACTCACTCACTACTCGCATTCATACTCTGGCCGGACACACTTACTAGACTAGACTACTGATTACGACAGGTGTTTGTTATTTGTTAAAAAGTATTTTCTGTAAGTCGAAAAGAGACATCTAGAATAAATATAGAAAAATATACAGTAGTTCAAATTAAAGGATTTATGAAAGTAGGCCTATACAGGTTCTTTGGCCATACATTATTCAATAACACCAGGGTATGAATAATATTACCCTATAAGTTATTTGTTTCAAATAAAACTTATATTTTAATACATGAAAACGAGAAATAAATAAAAAATGAATAGTGCAAAATACCATTTATTTAAAGTAAGCCTGAGGTGTAAAAAATAAAAATAAAATATAATATAATTCAATATGTTGCATGTCAAGGTGAAAAGTTCTACTTTAATAATATGTTGCAATAAATATGAAACAGCTGATCTAGTTATTGAAGTTGCTACAGAAGATAGCTGAAAGACTTCTCTAACTATTAATGCCATAATTTAAGATAATATATTGTCTTTTCATTTGTAATTTGCCTTTAAACTTGGTTAACGCTATGGTTCCACAGGCTCCGGAATTTACGGCGTACGGTGCAAAATTTTCCGTTGCTCTTTCTTTTCTCTTTCATTTTCTCCGTACTTTTATGTATTTTTAAACTAAAGATTTTGCTGTTGTTTTTTTAGTTTTTTGACAATTTTTTATTTTGAATAACTTTTTTTACCAATTTGAATAATGTTTTTAATATTTTGTAGCCTATAATATAAAGAAACTTTTTGGGTACGGAAACCAAGTGCTGTTTGGTCCTAGAAAAAAAGTTATGAGGTTATATTTAAAAAAATATTTTTTAACTTTTTGTATACTATACAATTTTATAAATTAATATTTTTTAACTTTTTGAATACT
>JAGFPH010002950.1:9664-33373 GCA_018207615.1 Philaenus spumarius | reverse complement strand
CCCTACTGCCTAGGAATTTGACATTTGGTACACATATTTTTCATAGGGGCTAGAGGCGCAATAAGAAAGGATTTTTAAATATTTAGCTTGTAAGGGTTGAAACAACCAATAAAATAATAAATATTGTTTGTTATATATCTTAAAACCCCTACCTCATAGGAACGTGAAATTTGGTACACGCATTTTTCATACGGGAGGCTCAATAAGAAAGGATTTTAAAATATTCGGCCTGTAAGGGTTAAAGCAACCCCTGAAACAATAAGTATTGTTTGTTATATGTCTAAAAAAAAAAACTATCTCCTAGGAACGTGATATTTGGTACACGTATTTGTCTTAGGCGCTAGAGGCGCATTAAGAAATAATTTTAAAATATGACTTTTAAGGGTTGAAACAACCCCTAAAACAGTAAGTATTGTTTACTATAATTTCCTTAAAGCTAGAAAACTAAAATTGTGTACATTTATTTCTTACACGATACACATAAAAAGTAAACCAGTAGTACATTGCGTTACGTGCTGCTAAGGGTTGAATATGTAATAACAACCCCTAAAAACAATAAATATTAATTGATATTCTTTCCTTAAAGTTAGAGAGCTGAAATTTGGCACTTATTAATTTTAAGAAAATATTTTAGACGTAAGCTGATCAAATTAATCCCGATCTATACATCGCATATTAAAGACGTATCTGGGTGATCTGCAAACATCTAGCTTAGACTGTGATTTACCAATATGTAGATTTAGCGATTGAAAAAGAAGACTCTCTTCGCTCTGATTTTTTATTTATTTAATTTATTCGGCACACATACCGTGACGAAGACGATTGAAGGGCAGCCAGTGAACAATTAATACCAAACTAATTGAAAATACATGTTGTAATTCACTTTCGTGAAATAGTAGATGAAAGGAAACGAGAGAAAAATATTACAATTAATTATGAACTGTAGTGATGAAAAAAAAACTAGCGAAGTGCGGGTATCAACTACAGTACTAAATAAAGATGAAAAGGAGTTTCTTTATCACACAAAATATATCCCTAATGATCCTGATCAAAATGCATAAACAAAACAAAGAGATTGCTTGAATAAAAAGAATTTCTGTATCTTTATACGTTATCCGTGCTTTATCATTTTTTCAACTTAAGGGTCTGCTCCAGTAAACGAGAAATCAACAGGAAACGCTAGCGCCTCTCACTATATCCCTATCTAAACAATGCAATTTCTTGCGCTGACATTGCCTCATTTCAAACCATTTTATAAGTCTATCTTTTGTAATTGAGTTTTGAAAAAGAAAACTGAATATTCTTTATAAAATTTCGGATCCCTCTTGCAAATTATTTTTCATTATTATGTTTTTATTGTGTTAGGAAAAAAAATCAAACTTTGTACTTACAAAATGTCAATTACGTAACAAATTTTAAAAAAAATGTAAATTGCAAGACGGATGCGTATTGTGACTGTGCTTAATATGAGACCTTGCAAACAATTTTATGATAAAAAGTAAACGAAATAAATGGTTTGAAATTTAACATTGCTCTTATGGGATTAAAATCCATTTTATTTTTACTGGAGCAGACCCTTAATAAAGTAACCTATTACACAATGATTAAACACTCACTGGCACCTATTCATCTAATGGTGTCAATGTAGGCCTGTAAAAGCTGTAAGCTCAAAGCTCAATAAATGTTCGGATGAATGAAAGGAAACAAGGTCACAATTGCGCATGCGTGAACATAAGATAAGACTTGGACTTGGAAAGGGGGGGGGAGAGGGCGGGAACCTTGTTTGTTTTATAAATAATACTATACAAACTCGACAACTTTTCACGAGCGCGATTGTGAGACTATTTTGTAATCTTTTTAACATGATGAAACCATATCATTACCATAATATTTGGGTATAGTTGTTAAAACTAAATTGACACTTGAAATATATAGGAAAAAGTTATAAAAATCACCTACTAGGTCTCGTAAAGTTATTGTCATTCTAAATACAGTACCTACTGTTTAATGTTATTTGATGCTTTACTGCCAAGACTGTGTTTTCCACAGTTTCATTGATTCTAAAAAATCCTGCACTAGTCTGCTGTGTTTGATACACAGTATGTTTTCTCCACAGGCCATGTTTTGGGGTTGTGTGCAGTTTACATGCACAATAACCATTGTAACATGAAATGCCATTTATCCCTGCCATGTGGGATTGGGGAAATACACTGTTTAATTAATTGTAAAGTGTCATATATTTAAACCTCAAAGTAAACTAAATGTTTTATGAATAACAATTGATTTAAACGCATAGCCTTGTGGAAAAATCTTGGTCAAAATTGTAAAGTATTACTCCTACTGCTCACGGTTTTGTAATTTGGTAGGTAGTAGCATAAAATGGTAAAAGGGCTTGTGAACAAAACAATATAACTGTGAAGGGGGAGGGGAGTAGAATAGCATAGGTTCTTGTTACACCCATCGATGTATAAACACACTGGATTGCGCGCTGAGTAGTCTGAAAGGTTCGAGAAACGAGCCGGCCGGCGTGGAGCTTCCCCCTCCACTGGCGGGATAGACCCGCGGTGGGCAGCGTGATAGATGGACAGTGATACACGTTATTGTTGTTATATACAGTTCAATTCTTTGATTTATCCTCTACACTTTTTTATAATAATATGTCATTTTTGGGCAGAGGAAATAGTATTCCTAAATTACTATTCAAAACAGGCCTAGTTTTGTTAGCAGTCTTGTAGTAGGAACATAAAAACTGGTGTTTTGAAAATAAGAAATTTGAGATTGATCAATACTTTTATACAGTTCTATTTTAGAACTAAATTACGAAACTTTTTTACATTTATGAAAAAAATTACAAAAAATGTTTACTACTTTTTATATAGGCCTAAAGTTGAACTTTTTACTTTCGTTACTAAACACTAGGGGCTCTGCCCCTGGACGCTTCGCTTCGCTCGCAGTTGGAAAATTCGCTAATGAATCTCGTTAATCTTTGGCTCGTTTGTACATTGTACAGGGTTTGGCGAGCGAAGCGATCAGAGGTCGAGTTCCTAGTAGTAAATAAAATTATTATACATTTTAACGGAATTTTGTAACATTTCAAAACATCGCAAGCTACATTTACAAAGCTTGGAGTGCGTCAAAAACTTACTAAACTTGTTTTATTTAACAATGTTTAAAGTGTAATGTATACCTAGGTATACTTTTATGTAAATTAAATGCAGTTTAAAATGCTAATACAGATCATGTTTTTCATTATGGTTTTGGTTCAGTTTATTTTCCCCTAAACTTTTCCTTATCCTTATCCAACAACAATAATAATAGTTTAAACACAAACTGTTAATCTATATAATTAAAATGAATTAATTGCTGTTCCTTTGTAAGCGCATCACTTGAGAACGGCTGGACCAATTTGGCTATTTTTTTATTTTAAAATGTTCATAATAGTCCGAACTAGAATATCATATAAAGACAAATTTGAAAAGTTTTCCGAAAAAGTTTCAAATTTAGAAAAAACTAAACAGCCTCTTTTGTATGGACTCAAGACCATAGCGCACAAAATCAGCTGTTCGTATAAAATTCTTAGTAACACATGTTTGTTTACATTCATTACCATAGCAACTTTACTAGCAAATTTGTAATCAGTTTATTATTTTTTCAAAACCAACAGCTTTTTAGGTTAAATTGACCAACTTAAAATAAAAACAAAAATCAACTAAAATTGCTTACTATATTTTAATTCAATTCAAACATTGGTTGTTACATCTATATATATAAAATTCAATGTATGTCCGTTTGTTTGTCCGTTATGCGTTACCAAACCGTCCATCCGATTGCTTTGAAATTTTGCATAGTAACACAGGTTAACCCTGGGAAGGTTTTAGGCCATTTACCGAAGTCCTAGGACATAAGGGCTACGCCCCAGTGGCCCTCAAAGTTTCAATGTTAATCTTATGGAAGGTCAATATTAAGGAAGAAGAAGAAATATTTCTTTTGATTTTATCAGGGGCACAAAAAACAGCTGTTCGTATGAAAAACTTAAAACAGCTGATTTTGATCAACAGCTGATTTTGATCAACAACTGATTTGGATCAAAAAATGAATATAATTTTAGGTTAGGTAAATCAAGCAATGAGCAGAATCCCATTATAATTTACATCGGCCCTCAGGGATACGAATTACAGGCTTTCAAAGTTTCAAATTAAGCAATAGCAAAGCATTGGCGGGTCAGCTAGTATTATATATAAAACAACTGATTTGCATCAAAACTGAACATAATTTTAGGTTAGGCCCACTATGAACCAAAACACGTTTATTTCCAACCAATTGGGCTAATTTAGAATCAGGTTTTTTACAATTTATCACAACTATCAGTTTTTTTAGATTAGGTAAAAACAAACAAAAGGTTTACTGTATTATCGATAAAGGTTTACAAACTATAGATCTAAATTTGTGTAGTATATTCTTGTGGCATAAAAATCATTTTGCAATTCGATCACTTAAGTCAATGGAATAACTTTACTAACTTTTAAATTAAATCAAGCAATAGCGAAGCATTGCTGGGTCCACTAGTTCACCATAAAAATAAGTGTTACATACTGTATAACAATTAAATATTGTTTAGAAATTAAAATGATTATTTTATAAATAATTTTTGGTGCCGTTGTTGAAGCTGAACAAAATAAATTAAAACATTTGTGAGCGTTGCATTAACTTTGAATGCTTCACGTGTAGTTGCTGTCCCTCCAGTGGTGGGGGAAGCGGCTAGGCCAGCCGGACCGTATTCAATACACGCAGTCAGCGATCCAGTGTGTTTATACATCGATGGTTACACCTGCCTCTACGGGTAAAATCGGTTGCCTAATCTTCTAACAAAAGGCGAAGTTGCTTTTCTTTTCTTTGCGATGACTAGCGACCTAGTTTTCGCCTTTAACGAATAACACAGGAAAAAAAAGTTAAGAGATGCAACATTTTAAAATGCATTATGTAGACAAATTCCTTTTAAAACCACAGCTGTTTAATCAGCTACCAATCTTTCTACATTTCAATACAAATAATATATATTCGTTGAATTCAGTAACATGGCTATAATTAATTTGGTAAAAACATTTTTTTAGCAATATTTGTAAATTTAGTCGGAAAAAATTCTTAGGTTATTCCTAGACTGATGAATTATCATAGCAACCAATTGAATAAAATAACAGATAAATCAGCTGTTTGCTCCAATATTTCCATTAACACCTCACCTGATTTCAAACTTCGAAGCAACTATTTTTTTTATTTCTAACTTTTAGGTTAAGTTTTTATTAACGTGTAGACCTGAACCTTGCTGGTTCTTTTACTTCTTTATTATTTATTGGTTCTTTTTCTTTATTATAACTGCTGTTATAAAATATACGAAATAATTTGATTTGAACATTATTTCCCATCTTATCTTTGGGGTTATTATTAATCCTACACCTTTATTATAAAGAAAACATAACGTGATTATGTATATAGAAGGTTCCAACGGGGTTGGCGTGTGGAGCACGTAGGGGTTTTCCCTAGTAATTTGTAAAAAGTGTTGTGGTTCAACTGCAATTACCTTATTTCCATTGGTAAATTGTTCAAAATTGTTATAAGGTATCAGGGCTCTCAACTCAACATACTAATTTCTAGAGGAACATCGAAATTGAGCGTACATCTTAGAATTCTATAACTTTTGATTGGTTGAAGATAAAATGACAAAAGTGTATATCAAATTGAACAAAATTTAATACTCTACAACTTCGTTTGTGACAATTTTTCTGAGAAACGGTCGTGGGAGGCATTAGAAGCAAATGTTAAACAAAAAGAGTGAGGTAAACACGATTTTTTCGAAAATTGAATGAAGATAATCCTACCATATAACAACAGAAATTAGCTTCATTTTCGATATTATAAAATAATTGCAAGATTTCACAAACAGGAAAACGTGGTGTCAAAATGACTCATCTTTTGTGTACACTCAGCACAGTTGAAAGTGGGTTAGGTTAATATTCCGTATCATGACATGACAGATAGTTATAATTCAAAATATTCTGATAAGTCAATGAATTTTTCAGCCAACTGATAGACATAACAGCTGTGTAGATATAATAATACTTAATAATACAATCCAAAGCTACGAAAATTTCAAGATGCTTAGGCCTACGTTATAGTTATAATAATAATAATAATAATATAATCTTTATTTCGTGAGGCGAAGTTAGGACCATTGGTCCTCTCTTCCACTTAAACTCGAAACAAAAAATACATAAAAATTCATATTACAAATAAAAATCAATAAAGAAACAAAACTACAAATAAATAATAATAATTCCTTCTAAAACATAATGAATAAAAACTAAAAATATACACATTCGTCTACTAAGTAAAATGAAACTAAAAGTTAATTATGCTACATTATAATACATAAACACACTTACACTCTCAAAACTGTCGCGCTCGAAATTACCCAAAATTGTCGCAGAACCAACAACCCAAAGCCTTCTTGAACCGAACAATGTCATAGATGCATTTTAAACTCTCCGGCAATGAATTCCAGAGCCTACATGCTGTCACAGTGAAAGATTAATTAAATATCTCAGTTCTGTGTCTGGGTATAAGTAATAATGAAGCTCCTCGTCGTGTGTCAGTAACATTTACATGTGAGCTAAAGACAAACCTTTCTGCCAGATAGCGAGGCAACCCAGTAAGCTGAATAGCGTGCAATAACAACAAAATGTGATAATTTAAAAAAAAAACTAAGTTTTAGAATTGAAATTTGTTTATAATATTTTGTCACATGATCATCACGTTTTAAGTCAAAAATGAACAGCAAACAATAATTTTGAGCACGCTGAAGTTTGTTAGCTAATTCCACAGTCATGTCATAGATAACAGTATCACAATAGTTAAGGTATGGAAAAATTAATGTTTTCACCAGATGCACTTTAACATTAAACGGCAAGCAATCTATTACTTTCTTCAGAGTGTGCATGCCAGCAAACACTTTATTTCACGTGCCAATAACATGGTCTGTCCAGCTTAGAGTATTGTTTATAGTGAGACCAAGATTTTTTACTTTAGAACAAAAAGGCAAATCATTGCCTTTTATTATAAGTTTCGGCCCACTACTTAAATCAATTTTATTTGCGATTATTTTAGAACAGATTCATATAGATTTAGTTTTATTGTGATTTAACGTTAAACCATGCCTAACAGCCGAATCATCGATAGCATTAATATCAACATGTATTGTATCTATTGCCTTATCCATCTCTGAGATATAAAAATGATTGTACACTTGCAAATCGTCAGCATATAAATGAAACCTCAAATAGTTTAGTATGTTATAAATATGATTTATATAAATGCTAAATAATAAAGGACCAAGGACAGAACCCTGGGGTATCCCCCTACAAATACTTTCCTAGGAAGACGACCTCTCACCAGACTTAACAAACTGGCATCTTCCAGACAAATAGGACTCAAACCATTTAACAAATTCGGCTGAAAATCCCATCTGCAACAGTTTAGCCAATTACAATGGATGATATGCACAGTCAAACGCGTTTAAAAAATCAAACAAAATTATTATCGTAGCTTTCCGCTGATCCATAGCTTGGCGAATATCCTTTGTAACACAGAGGAGAGCTGAACTCGTACTATGACCCTTTCAAAAACCAGACTGAAAACTACTTAGGAGATTATTTTCCCTTAAATAGTGACAAACCTGAAAATGTACTATTTTTTCCAGACATTTAGACAAAGCAGGTAAATTGCTTACAGGTCTGTAGTCCGAAGAAGCTACAAGAGATTTTGTCTTGTTTAGTGGCCGAATTATACTATACTTCCATTTAGTAGGAAAAGTTGATAGGGTGAGAGATTTATTAAAAATAGCTTTAATTATAGGTGGTGTGATTTGATTGGTAGTGTTTACTTGATGAAGTTAATTGGAATAGAATCGGATCCAACAGCTTTACTCCGAAACGACATCAAGGTTTTGAATATCTGTAGATCATCAATGGCTTTGAAACTAAATTCATTACTAATGTGTTCATTGAATACCATACTTGATTTAATATTACTGGTAAAACGCATTGATGCAGTAAGATCTCCCGGTATATCAGAAAAATAGCTGTTTAACAGGTTAAGATCAAGAGATACAGGGGAATTAGGTTTTACTTTACCGACACCTACTTTCTTAACAGTGCGCCACATTTGAGCCGATGACTTGTCAGTTGGTAAAGTATTATAAGTGTATCTAAGTTTTGAGTTTCTTATCTCCTGCTTGACCTTATTTCTTAAGCGCTGGTAGTTGGATAAATCACAAGGCAGGTGGGACCTGTTAGCTTTGCGAAAGGCAGTACCGCGCTGATTCAAAATACGAATAGAAGGTGTTATTCAAGGAGTTGGATGTTTAGAAATCCGTTTTTTTATTAATGGAGCATGTTTATCAAAAAGTGCAAGTAACTGGCTATTAAACTTGGAGACCATAGAGTTTATGTCGTCTATGCGTATAATATCATCGACTGGAAAGCCATTTAGATCAGAAATGAAATCAAAGTTATAAATTTGTTTTGTATTCTCTGTAGTAAACAAAACACTGTGTTTAAATTTTCTTACTAAATAAACGCAAACAATTAAATCATGTTTTGATAAAGCAAGAACAGATATTTGACCATGATGTACTACATGGCTCATATCACTTACAGCTATGAGATCCAACAATGTGCTAGAGATACCAGTGCTGTGAGTTGCCTGTAAAGGAAGAATTGACATATCTAAAGAATGAAACGTAGTTGTGAGTTGAGTGTAGCGAATTGATGTTACCTAGTAAATCTGTGTTAAAATCACCCATGACAATAACATGTGAATATCCTGGCATAAGTTTATGAGATCAAATTCAAAAGTGAAATCAGATTAAACCTATCTTCCGTAGTCTGTAGCACACCGAAAAGTGTTTATGGATGGTAACTTTATGTCAAGGAACATATATTGCGAAATAAATTATAACCTTGCAAATAGACCAAGTCAGAAGTAATGATTGGTCTTAACCATGTCTCAGAAATAAGTACTGTATAGCATCACAGTTTTGAAAGCGGAAGAGGTCTCTAAACTCAACAATATGCCCCAGTAAAGACTGAGTGCTAACATGGACTATTTTAAGAACTCTGGATACCGAGACAAGGCTTGCGAAAGAAGCTGTGCAGCTCCAAGAACACCAAGACCATGTTCAGCTCTACTATCGTCACAATTCGTCATCAAGATGCACGGAATCCACTAATAGCAAAGAGCAGCCCAAGGCGCGGAGCGTATAAAAGGTATATTCACACTCAATCATACAAACAACAAACAAATAACAAACAAATAAAATACAAATAAATAAAATGTAATAACTGATCATGTATTGATTGACACGTAATTTAATCAGAGACCACTCTGAGATGTAGTTATGGTTCCAGCTCAACTAATTTACAATAAATTTACAAATAAATAAAATATAAATAAATAAAATGTAATAAATAAACATGTATTGACACATGATTTAATCAGAGACCACTCTGAGATGTAGTTATGGTTCCAGCTCAACTAATGTACAATACGTAAATATAGGACAATTATAATCTTTGAAGAAAAAAACATATTTATTTAAACTATACATAGAAAAAAGTGAAGCAATTCACATTAACTATAACCAAGTTATCATTATTATTATTATTAAATACAGTATTATTATTATTAATGTAATAATTCAAAAACTCTGAAACAATTTAAAAAATAAAATTATAACTTTTACTTAAACATAATAAAATACCTTTCTATTACAAAACATGCATAGTAGCATACACAGATGAAACATAAACAGACATGCATTTGCAAGCGAAAATATACACTCCCTCACAAAAACTGCGTACGTACACGAAAAACACTCATGGACACACACTTACTCTCAGACACCAATACATTTTACACGTCCACACAAAAATACACTCTTTCAAATATCGCATGCACTGTCACAAATATAATAATTCATACTTATAAGCTTGTTATAAAATATGGATAAGCTATTTTATTTAGTAACTGAGTAAACCAATTTGAATGTAATTTTTGTTTGTTTAATGTAGAAACTGGCATAAATACCAGGCTATTTTCAGGCTATAAATACAAATAAACAAGTTATAAAAGGTGATCTTCATCTTCAAGTAAAACTATTATTCTACTTGAATTGCTAGGCATGTAACTTGTTTTAAGTGGTCGTAAACTAAAACTCTGGCATTGTAGATTCCCATTAGTGATTATCAATGACTGATAGTCTGTAGGCTTCGTTTATGTAATAAATATAATGTGATATCAATAACGAATTTGAGTATATTTAACCACCTTATGGTTCTACTCAACATTTTATACCCAACACCTATATATTTGACAAAGGATCCAACTACATAATTTTTTACGCCATTTCTTGCATCAGGCTAATCTTAAATTAATTATGACTAAAGCACGTAGCCTACTGTACAGGCCAGCGTTCTGAGGAAAACATGAGCATTTTCAATATACCAACGCACATTTTTGGGCTGTGTAGAACTACGACCAATAACAAGCTGTGTGTATCTTTTTTCAATTTCATCTTTTTAGTGTTGAATTGTTTTCGATCTTATATATTCACAGCATATTTAAAAACCTTCTTAATTCACAGGTGTTCCCATGCGTACATTGCATAATGAATGTACTACAGGCAGTGTAGGCCTGGTCGAAATTCTAATTCCTTATAACTTAAATTTTACGAGACTTTAGTTCATACAGATAAATTTTTTTTAATAGTCTACATGATAGGATGATCAAAGGCCGAAGGCGTCTACACTCCATTTAATAATTTATTTTACGTTTTTACTTTTTAGCCTGTTAGACTGATGAAGATGGTGGAATTGCGAATAGCGCAGGTAAATCGATAACCAGCAACTAGAACTAGGTTTCTAGAACCTACGCAACCAGTCTTTGAGGTTAGGTTTACAATTATTGCAGAAGACTGAACTAACGCCTTTAGCCTTTCGGCCACTCTCCTTCCCCGGCGTGTACAGTAGGAACAATTAGTCTGGGGGAACAATTATTTTTTTGATATTGGTAGGCTAACATTTTTTCAGCTAAGGATAAAACAACAAAATTAACTATATTTAGCAAAATTACCGGTAGCCTATTTTCATGGAAATACTAAAAAAGATATATTTTTTACCGAATATACTATACTTGGGAAAATAAATCACAAAGTTCATTGTTTTACGGATTTTTTTAATATAAAAAATGACAAAATTTAACATTAGAGTTACCAATTTTATATTACAAATTTAACATTATACAAAATGTGATGCAGAAAAGTTAATTTGCAGTATTTACATTATTGATACATACAGTTTAATCCACGGTATATAGAATACTAACGGTAGGGTTCACGAGTGGATTCGCAGTAACTCGTGACGTCATCGGGACCCACTTTCTCATAAGCTCCATAAGCTACTCATGTAAAAATTGAAGAGCCTTATTTAAAAATTTAATAACATTAAAAATATTTAACCGATTTTAATAAAATTTTAACCACACTTAGAAAACATGTCTTTAATAATAATATAAAAAAATCAGATTGTTACAACAAATTTTAATACCTTTACTGATTAGGCCTATAAAAATTAGGCTACTTTCCGATATCTTTATTCGGTGAAAAATTTGTTCATGTCTTCAGTAAAAATTGAATAACTTTAAAAATATTTAACCGATTTTAATAAAATTTGAACCACATATAGAAAACATATCTATAATAACAATTTAAGAAAATCAGGTTGTTAGAACGAATTTTAATACCTTTACTGATTAGGCCTATAAAAATTACTATTTAAAATTCGACAAATGGTGAACAATATTTTTATTTTGAATTATTTGACATTTATTTTAATTGTGTATTGGGTAGGAATATAATAAGTTATAGAGAATTTTATTGTGGATCCAAATTTGTTTTAATATTTAATATCGAATTTATATATCAATAGATATATACATTTTTAAAATGTATTGTAAAATTTTGTTTACAAAGTATATACCGTAGGCTACTACGTTTTCGATAGGTACTAAAAATTTAATAATAATAATTTATCATATCTTGATGATTTTTTCACAGAATGTGTATAATAATATACTCTGTTAATACGACTGCAATCAATAATAAACTACTGATTTTCGTTTCTCTTTTACATGTCAACTATTTCATCCATTTACTTCCCGATTAAAGGTTTTGCTAGTGTACTTGCATTAGGATTGTAAGTGTGTTATGAGTTAAATATCTAAGGTTAATTAAATATTGTCATTCAACTGCATGTCCATTGTTTATTTGGATTCAAATAATGCCGCAAACAAAATAAAATAAAAACTAAATACGTACGAGTATAAACAATAGACTACTAGCTATAAGAATTAAATTCTACTAATCTAAAATCAGAGTTTAATACAGAGTTTAATGTGTAAAATAATCAGAGATTATTATACACATTCTGTGAAAAATCATCAAGATATGATAAATTATTTGATTTATTAATTATTATTATTAAATTTTTAGGTACCTATCAAAAACGTATATACTTTGTAAACAACATTTTACAATACATTTTAAAAATGTATATATCTTTTGATATATATAAGTTATTCGATTTTAAATATTAAAAAAGATTTGGATTCACAATAAAATTCTCTATAACTTATTATATTCCTATCCCAATACACAATTAAAATAAATGTCAAATAATTCAAAATAAAAAAATACTGTTCACCATTTGTCGAATTTGAAATAGTAATTTTTATAGGCCTAATCAGAAAAGGTATTAAAATTTGTTCTAATAACCTGATTTTCTTAAATTGTTATTATAGATATGTTTTCTGTATGTGGTTCAAATTTTATTAAAATCGGTTAAATATTTTTAAAGTTATTCAAATTTTACTGAAGACATGAACAAACAATTTTTCACCGAATAAAGATATCGGAAAGTAATTTTTATAGGCCTAATCAGTAAAGGTATTAAAATTTTTTGTAACAATCTGATTTTTTCATATTATTATTAAATATATGTTTTTTATGTGTGGTTAAAATTTTATTAAAATCGGTTAAATATTTTTAAAGTTATTACATTTTTACATAAGGCTCTTCAATTTTTACATAATAAGCTTATGGAGCTTATGAGAAAGTGGGTCCCGTTGACGTCACGAGTTACTGCGCATCCACTCGTGAACCCTACCGTTAGTATTCTATATACCGTGGTTTAATCCAAGTTTTCAATGCCACTCAAACCATCGTCGTCGTCTTCACTAATGTCGCTGTTTCCTAGCGATATTATCATGGATTCCACGAGGTCGTCGATCCGCGGCTCAGTTGAAGCGTATTCCTTTTCAATTGTTTTAACGTGACCCTACTTCCTGGCCCATTCGTTTGCACCAATAAGGTTGAAATTTTCCTCTGCTAACGACTTGATACTTTCAAAGTTGCACTGGGCGTTTGTGCTAGCTACGTAATTTTTAACTTCAGCCCAAATGAGTTCAATTGGGTTTAAGTCTGGGTGATATGGAGAAGGACGAAGAACAACACGTGCATTAAGCCTAGTGGCAACTAGTCCATCAAGTTCATAACGAACAAATCTTGGTTTGTACTGAGGAATAAGCTTGTACAATTCTGAAACCAGCAAATCGTCAGAAAATGGTATTCCGTGTTTCAAAAGCCCTCCTTCATCTCTTGTTTCCTACTTTTTGAAGTGAGTGCTTTGTCTTGTTGTGCATTATGATAAGGAGCGTTATCAACAACAATCACCGATCTTGGTGGTATGTTAGGCAGAAGTTTTTCTTTCATCCACTTTATCATGGTTACTTTGTTCACATTATCGTGGTAATCACCCGTTACGTTTGATGCCTTCACATTGTCAAGGCGTTAGGAACAAAACCAGCTTCACTTCATGCGTGTATCATAATCAATCGTTGCCCTTTGGAAATGGGTAGACGCATTCCTTTATTTGAGTCATCTGACCACGATGCACTTGAGACATGGCTGGTTAAAATGTAGGACTCGTCCGGGTAAATAATTGGACGACCTTCAGCGCTATAACGTTTGAGTTCTCTCAAATACGAAATTCTCTTTTCTCTGATTTCATTAGTCTCAATCAGAAGTTTGCGATTATTTTGCGTTTTTCTCCACCTGAAACCAAGTTCTTTAAATATATTTTTGAGGCTTGATTTTGATCCTTTAAAGTCCATCCTCTGTTTTAGTTCTTCGTGTAATAAAAATACTGTTGGTAGTTTTTTTTTTTTCTGAAAATGGAATTCGTACACTACACGCCTGATCAGGGCTTTGTCAAACTCGTTCAATCCTGTGATAGGCCTTTTTCGACTTCCCTTCAGTTTGTTTGGAGTAGAAAAACTGCTCTCACCATAACATTGTCACTATGAACTGTTCGTTTTTAAGTTCATTATTTATTCTTGTGATTTCAAGCTCCGAGACTCCTGTAGCCACTGCTGTTCGGGCGCGGGCTTTTGCCAAGGGAATGCTCAAAGTTTTTTCGTCAGCCTCCTTTTTCATAAATTTATATACATTACTTACTAATTCACGACTTTGACTGTGCAGTTTTCTACCCTTCAATTTCGTTTTCAGTCTGTCACACATAATAGAATTTATTAAAACTTCTTAATAAATATAACAACACAATAAGCCTGATACTAAACGAGTTAAGCCTCTCAGTTAGTTAAACACAATTTAAGTAAATAGGCCTAGACACAGTTTCAAGAACTCTAATCGTTATACTGACGTTTTACGATGTTCACCACAAGACAGATTTCGCACTGGTATTGTTTGGACGGAAACAGATTTTTAAAAAACTATAAACAACAAGAATGAGTCACCTCGCCTGAACGCGTGGCGCTGTGATCGTATTCAGCTGTCTTCAAGGACAAGATATTTTTAGACATGACCGGAAAACACTCCCCTATATAGTTGCCTCAAAACGTAGAGAGACACCCCTCAGGTAGAACGGACCGTCCTAATCACCTGTTGACAAACAATGCCTTTGTAGAAGCGGGTAGCCGGGACTGCCCTTCTATTCCAAGAAATTCTGTGTCACACTATAATTTGCAAACAATCCATACATTAGACCTACATTATTTAGACGAATAAAAACAATTTGAATCATAGTTCTACGACGTACCCAAACGGTCCCAAAACGTATATTTCCACAAAAATGTCACTATCGATTTTTTTGCGTTAACTATACTTTCTCTATACTATAGTACTGTATAGTGAGAAAGTAAAATGAAATCTAGGTCACCGGTACCTCACGGCCGGTAAAGGGTAACAATTAAAGGCCGGCCACCTGACTTCTGCCATAAGACAGAGTGTAAAGGGCCCACTCAATCAGTTCCTTATCTTTATCTTCAGTTCTCTTTAAACGTTTGTCGAGAGTTTTAGAGACAGTTTTTGTGTCGGTGTTATATGTCGGTTTTTGGTGATTTTTTTAATTTACGCAAACTTTGACAGTGTAGTGCACACAATTTCTACTCGGTGTTTTGTGTGTGATGAAACAATCGATGGACCATTTGATGGAGTTTTCACAGTGACAAAAAAAAAGTAATATTATCACTCTTCAAAGCAAGTAGAGAATGGGGAGATGGCAATAGCTTCTCTTTAGAAGGTTAAAGTTTGTGAGGCTGTTATACCAGAAACCCTAACCATCCACGAATGATACCCTATTTTCACAATGCTGGTCACTTCCCGTATGCCACTTATATGTACAGAATATGGGAAGCCTCTCTATTCTATTGACACTAGAGGAGTACGAGAAGTTCGCGAAACAAAGCCTACTTCCCTATGAGAAGGAATGACCATTTCTGATCCGGCATGTGGTCAGACATGACCATCGAGACAACATTTATGCGGTCATTCTCAAGCCTAGGTGGCATGACCTGTGGTAGAAGTACAACAGGCAGTGCTTTCAGTAAATGGGTAATTGGGATGACTGCTACATATGTACTTCACTTTCACTTATATTTAATATTGTGGTGATTTATTTCATCAAGTGAGAAGCACAAGGATTGGAGAAGTTTTGAGAGTTGGAGACGCAAGTGACATTGGTATATTGGCAAGCTTACACAATGGTTTGATAATCACCCTCCTTTCCTGAGGACCGAGAAAATCATGTCAAAAGCGACAGGAGTCGTGGGAGATGATACAATCTTATGTCATGATGCAGTTGCAGTTGGCAAAAAAGCAATGGCAAAAATGGAAAACTAGCCATTCACAAATATTAAACTGTCGGATCGCGCAGTTTCCTCTCACCTCAATGAATTCGACAATCAAGATTGACAGTGAAATAGTTAACGTGGGTCCGTTCTTGCTTTTTCAGCGTACCAAGAAATCGGACGACGATTTAATGAATTGTATGCAATATGAACTGGCTCCCTATCTCTTTCAACGACAGTGGAATGAGGAAGTGCAGAAAGTCAGCGCTATACACGCTGTTTAAGCGAATTGGTAAGGACGTAGATTTAACTACCTGTTGAATTTGTTGTTGATGGCAAATTCCTAATCTACAAAATTGTTTGGAAAAAGTACTGACGCATAATACCGACACAAAAACTGTCTCTAAAACGCTCGACAAACGTTTGAAGTGAACGAGTTAAGGTTAAAGAATTAGGAAGTGTGTGAGAACCTCCACCTCTCCACCCTGTATTTTGGAAGACGCCAGGTGGCCGGCCTTTGTTACCCTTTACTGGGCGTGAGGTACCGGTGACCTGGATTTCATTTTTTAATTACTAATAGTACATTTAAATACTTTCATTATATGATTCGTAATCTATCTATAAAAATAAAAAATGTAAAAGTTCGTTTGTTCAATATTTTTAATCTCCGAAAGTTCTTAACCGATTGCTTTGAAGTTTTGACACAAAGTTTCATTTAAATACAGTTTGTTTTTGTATACTTTTTGAAAAACAATGCCATTTTTAGACTTAAAAACAACACAAACTATACTAAATATTTTACGGCTATGGTAGCGCCATACTAAATAATAAATAAATATGTCAGTGTTAATACAGTAATCAGCTGTTTGCTCTAATATTTCCATTAACAGCTGATTTCAAACTTTGAAGGAATTACATATTTGTATTTCTATCTTATAGGTTAGGTTTTTAAGAATAGACCTGAGCCTTACTGGTTGTTTTAACCTTTATTATAACTGCTGTTATAAAATATCCTAAATAATTTGATTTGGACATTTAACATTATTTACCATCTTAGCTTTGGGGTTATTATTAATCCTACACCTTTAGGATATTTGTGTGTATTCCAACGGGGTTCCAACGGGGTTGACGTGCGGAGCACGCATGGGACACCCCTAATAATATAATACAAGCTTTAGTTATAAAAAAAGTGTTGTGTTTTAATTGCAATGACCTTATTTCCATTATTAAAGTGTTTTTATTTATCAAGACAGCAAGTTACAGCAGTTAAGACGCAACAGGCTCTAAGCATACTCATTTCTAGCGGAGCATCGAAATTAAGCGTACATGTTAGAAATTCGATAACTTTTGTTGGTTGAAAATAAAATGGCAAAAGTGTGTATAAAATTGAAGGAAATTTAATCATCTACAACTTCGTTTGTGACAATTTTTCTGAGAAACAATCGTGGGAGACACTAGAAGCAATTGTTTGACAAAAAGAGTGACGTAAACATGGTTTTTTCGAAAATTATCGATTTTCAATAACTTATGTCTCGAAAACCATTAGGAATTCGACAAATATAGTGCAGTCATTGAAGCGTTATTGCTCCGAATTTTTTTACTGTGAACCGATTTGCATGCAATTTTGGAATTAGGCTCATCTTACCCTTAACTTCAAAAGTGAAAATGATCTGAACTCCGCACCCACCTTGGGGGTGGTTGCCACCCCTTCTCGGTGGTGTAATTTTTTTTCAAAATAACCTCAGATATCGATAGAAGGCCTAATTTTAAGCAAAAAATCTTCTATAAAGTTTTTAAAAACCCAATACTTTTCAAGTTATTGGCAATTGAAAATTCGGAATGTTTTCACGTTTCATCGGTTTTTTGCCAATATCTCCAAAAATATGCATTTTAACGAAAATTTTATGATGAACAAAATTGTAGCAGGTAAAAACTGAATAAATCGGTTTTTTATAAAGTGTTCTAAGTGCAATATTAAGCGAGATATTAAAGATCAAAGCCGTTTTTTATTTTGTCTGAAATTTAATCGATGTGTTCAATGCCATCTAGCGGCGAGCAGATACATTTTATGCATTCTAATGAAATAGGGTTTTGTAGTGCTTGAAATAAGCTTTAAAATGAGCACTGTTAAAAGTCTTTTGCACGTAAAATGAGTGAGTGAGCTGTATTGCAAATAAGAGGAACATCTAATGTTTTTTCTTTTAAATCAATGGGTTTCATAAGTGCCATTTCCATCCAAATTAAAATTAATCGTATTCCGTCTAGAATTAACTTTAATATAAAGATTTTGAAGGATTATAGCAGTTTGGTTGCTTTAGGACACATATTTTTCAAAAAAAAATCACGATTTTAAGAAAAATATTTTTAGAATTTTTAAAAAACCACCTTCTTTTCATAATATCTAAAAAATTATGAAACATACGAACAAAAGTATAATGATGAAAAATGTAAGTTTTTTTCTGACAAAATTTTTTTTGTTTTTTTTTTCCTGTCACACAAAAATTGACGGAGATATGATTGTTTAAAGAGCGCGCGGCAGCGCAATCACAGTCTCTCTTGAGCCCTTTGACCCTTCACCGTTTTAAAATAAAAGATTTTTCACTAAATATTGTAATGCAAAAAGTTGTAGCTCTTTTAATTACCTTTAAAATGGTTTTTTATAAGTTGTGATAGCATAAAAATTGAAGGAGTTATGGTCCAAAAACTAGTCGTATTTTTTCTACTTAGTAAACTGAAAATTTCAGAGTATGAATATTTGGAGCAAAGTGAAAGTACACAGTAATAGAGACTCAAAACTATTGTCTTATGTATATAAATACATATTATGGCACATATATTTTGGAAACGTAGGCATGAATACATACCAACGTTCATATATGTATATATAAAACATTTGAGTGAAGGTAAGTATGTGTATTGTTCGGAGGGGCCAAACACGAAAAAGCCAGTTGATCAGCTGTGCGTGCTCAGTTTATTCGTTTCGAATTTCTTAAATATATATGCTATACAATGTGACCAGTATATTTCCGCCAGCAAAGGAATGAGCACGTGTTTAATGTAATATTTTTTATGGTTTTTTATGCATTGTCATGCTCTTGTTGCAGTATTTTTTTAAATGTATTACTAATTCAATCTGGTACAGTTTTAGACAACTTGTAAGTTTACATTTTATCCAATAAATGGTGATTTCTTACTCTATAATTAAATTATTTTTAAATGTGTAATCATATATATTTACTGTTTTAATTTAGGGGTAGTGTTAAGGGTTGAAAAGCTTAAGAATATGATAATCATTTTCGAGAATGTGGAATAACATTTAAATCCTTTTCATTTCATCAAAAAGTTTTTTTTAACAATTTTTAATCAAGGGGTTGTTTTTAAGGGTCGAAAGGGGGTTAAAAATTCTACAATTAAGATAGAGAACATAAAATATTATTTACTCTATACTTAAATCTTTTTATGTCATACCAAAGTAATTTTTTGTGATTTTTTAAATTTAGGAGTTGTTTGCAAGGGTTGAAAGGTTTTCAAGGGGTTGAAAATGATTTTAATATGAGGTAATTGTGTCAGAAAACACTTTACAATTTCACCCCTTAATATTAAACAAGTTTTCTAGCGATAAATGGCTCAATGTCAATTTTTCCATTAAGGGGTTGTTTACACCCTTTAAAAATAACAGGCGGAGCTCAGATCATTTTCACTTTTGAAGTTAAGGGTAAGGTGAGCCTAATTCCAAAATTTCATGCAAATCGGTTCACAGTAAAAAAATTCGGAGGTAAGACCCAATTTTTCGCTTCAATGACTGCACTAATATGTAAAGGGACAATTTTATAGTAAACTTAATTAGCTTTCAAGGTTATTTGAAACATTTTCTACTACAGTGCACCGTTTCCGAGATATAAATAAAACTCAATAAAATGGGACCTTTCCATCCCTCCCGCCTTTAGCTCACCTTCCAGGACTTTTAGTATGTTTACCTCCTAACTATTCATAACAAAGACCTGAAGTCAAAAATTATCGCATATTCCATGCACTCTCCGCCCCTCTATTGAGCACTGATTGACTGGACTATAAACACTCTATTCATGAGCCTGACTCTGAACTTGACTAGCAAACCAGTCTCTGAAAAGAAACACCACACACGTGTTTAAGCGAAAATGAGTCTGTCGAAGCAGGTTGCTGCAGCTGTTATAGTGTTGGATGAGTTTGGTGTTCTCGGATAAATGTTCTCGACTCGGACATTGTTTGTTCTGTGTCCTAACTCACGCTAACTCCACTGACTGCTGTAGCTATACGTGTAGATAAGCGAGTCCAGCTTAGATTCGCCATATACTTGCGAGGCCACAGTCGAGCCGAGCGGAACAAAAGGCCCTGTCGAGCCAAGCTTGGCTCGGCCAATTTTGGCCAAGTCCAGCTCGCCATGACCCATGCACTTGCGAGTTTGACTCTATTAAAAGAGAGTCCAGGCAGGCTCGCGAGTAAACTCGTACGTGAATGGGGGGCACGTACATGTATCGTACGTAATATGGATAATATGTGAAATTTTTAGTAAAATCGGTCGAATAGTTTTTGAGTTTATAGAGGAAAAAGAAACAGAGAAACATTCATTTTTATATACTACAGGGTGTTTCGTAACTGTCCTCACATATTTTCTGGGTCCAAAGTAAATATCAAATCATTTGTCTAAAATAATAGGTTGTCCTACTGTGACCAAAATGGATTTGTATTAAAAAATAATAGCTAAAAAAATTACTTAACGAAATAATACCAAATTTTTATCAACCCTTTGTATTAGTATCACCTACATGGGGAAAATGTTATGTTGACTTAAATATTTTCAAAATGGCAGCCGTTTAAAACTTTCAAACGGCAGCAATGAAAAAACTATTGCTTTCTCGAAAACATGACAAGAATATCTTATTTTAGCAAATTTAATTCCCTATTGACAGTTTTTTTATTTATTAAAATTAGTTGGAGACTTATGGCATTTTTCGCCAGACAGTGCTCGCCCTCCTGGGCGTGATGTCCAGGATCGGACAGCAATGCAACAATGAAACAAAATAAATAATATTTTATTGCAATAATAAGTTTAATTAAATGCGTTTCACTTATTTTGACGCAGAAAAACTATTTGTTTGTTGATACACAAATTTGTATTAAATTTATACTATTGGTAAGTACTTTTAAGAGTTGTCTTAGATACTAAGCTGTATGTTGCAATATTTTTGTTGGCAGATTCTATCTCACTTAGGAGACAAAATAGAGTAATAATACATAATAACAACACCCAACAATACTTAAAAAAATTAATAAAAACCAAACAATACTTTCAAGCTCAATGAAGTTGATCAAAATGTCGCCTTCCAAACACCTTACAAGACCTGCACCTTTTCATCACCGAATCTCTTGCACATTCAAACACACCAGCTTCATTTTGTATCGCAGCAGACGCAGTAGCAATCATAGCGACTAGATCTTCTTGGGTATCTACAGGAGTTTCGTAAACTAATTCCTTCATCCGCAACCAAAAGAAAAATCAATTGAATTCAAATCTGTTTATCGCGGCGGACATGGGACAGATGCACCATGTCCGATTCATTATTGACCATAAGCAGCATCAAGATGGTTCCTGACAATGTTTCCAAAATGCGGCGGAGCTCCATCATGTTGAAACCAAATGTTTGCTCTAGTTTCTAATGGTAGCCTATATCGTCTAAAAGTATGTCTCGCAAGAAAACAAGGTAGGTAGGGAATCAAGTCGATTCGGCAGCACACATGGCCCATGATGCTATTGTCCAAGATTCCAGCCCAAACATTCACAAAAAACTTGTCCTGGCGGTGGATTATGGCTTTTTCGTGAGGATTTTCATGCGCCCACACATGGCTATTTCCGGAATTAAAAACCCCGTCCATTGTAAACGTTGTCTCATCGGAAAACAATACACTACGCAGAAAGTTGGGATAGACAATATCCTGATGCTAACACCACCGAACAAGATTTGCTCTAGGTACGAAGTCACCAGGAAGCAGTGAAAGTGAAAGGGAAGAAGGTTGTCCTCCCGAAGAACTCTCCACACTGTAGTGTAACTTGAGTTATTTTGATAGGCAATTGATCGTAAGCTTGTTCGTGGATTGTCCTCTAACGTATCCAGTATTCGATCCTCAAATTTTACACTACGAACTGTCCTAGGCCGGCCAGTGTCCCTCATGTTGACTTTAAACGAACCATCCTCCCTTAATCTATTGTGCACTGTAAAGTGGGTATTAGTAGCAGCATACTGTGGAACTGTTGCGTGACCTATTACACGCAACAGATTGCAGCGCTAAAAATTCAATATTTTGCTAGGTGAGGAGCACTGGACGAGTTTAGGAAGGGATCAGACTACGAAGAAATTTCGCGCACCCCAAATTTGTTACACCATTTAAAAATTTTACAACAAATTATATATTTTTGGGTTTAAATTTTATTAGCGAATTTCCATAGGGAAAATGAGCTATTGCAGTGGCCCTTATGGTAAGACCCAAGGTCATGATTAGCAAATGAGCACCGATCATGGTCCCCAGAACATGTTACATATATGTATTAAGAATCATATATATGTATGTACATATGTGTGCGCACTTTATCGGCCGCATTTTAAGTCTGATTTGGTTCAAATCTGGTACAAATCGGTCAAAAAACGTACTTCCGGTGGTTGGATTTTTTTGGCTAACGAACTCGCCCAAGCGACGTAGACAACCAACATGTGTACCAAATTTTAACCAAATCGGACTTAAAATGCGACCGCTAGAATGCGAACACATAATATACATATATATATACACACACATATATGAATTTTAATGACACCCCAAAACGTGTTCTGGGGACCATGATCGGTGCTCATTTGCTACTCCCGACCTTGGGTCTTACCATAAGGGCCACTGCAATAGCTCATTTTTCCTATGGAAATTCGCTAATAACTTTTAAGGCGCTTCTTTACCTCGAAGAAAACTCCCGATTGTACAGTATGATTTCAATGCAAAAGGCCTGACTCAAGCCGCAAAATCGTTGAAACATGCATTCGTAATAGGCCTACCGTGTTTCGGATTCTATTTATAAATTAATAATCTGGGAAACTACTTTAAGTTATAAAGAAGGCTTTATATTTTTTACGTGTTAGCTTAAAATATGGAAATTATTGCTTAAAACTCCCAAAAAATGCGTTAAAAATAATCGATTTTTACT
Organism: Philaenus spumarius; assembly: GCA_018207615.1. Lineage (NCBI taxonomy): Eukaryota > Metazoa > Arthropoda > Insecta > Hemiptera > Aphrophoridae > Philaenus > Philaenus spumarius. The sequence continues at coordinate 9,891 of JAGFPH010002950.1, read as the reverse complement.
CATTTAAACTGTTGATTAAAAAAGGAGTTGCCGACGATTTCTTTCAATTATGAGATATAAGACAAAAGCACAAAGCCTTTAAGAACAATTTAAGATGTTTCACAACTTTTTAGGTTGAAAAACGGCGTCCGAAACACGGTAGTACGAAGTGCATATTTTTTTGCTGTTTTACGCAAGGTATTGTAACATTTTGTCCCAAATGTATTGTAAAATAAACTAAGAAAGTA
>JAGFPH010002949.1:152912-163836 GCA_018207615.1 Philaenus spumarius | reverse complement strand
CATTGTAAAACATATTGCACTTTGAGTTAAATTTTATTGTTTGCAAATTGAAAATAAGCCTCTTTAATAATTTTTGAAATAAGAGTTTCTGAAACTTTCAGCGCTCCTAGCGGCTAAACGGTTAAGTTTATAAAAAAAAACACCAAGAATAAAAGAGTCTTAAAATTGGATGTAAAATCCAAATCCGTCATAAAAAATAGGGGTTTCCATTCTGAAATTCGAAAGTTGGCCGCCATATTGGAAAATGGCGGCATGTTTTCGAAATTTAAAATTCATATTTTTAATGGCCACTAAAAAGTAGGTGAAGTCCCCCATTTAAAGTTTTCTGTAAATCTTGTCGTTTCTGATTTACCAATGGTGGCACACTTAAAATAGTCACCCTGTATAATAACTACAAGGCCCCCTGCTGGCTCGCCAACCCCCGCGGCAAAGGAAATGCAAACAGATTATTCTATACTATGATATTTTCTTGGAAATCATGATTGATTAGGACAGAATTTTTTTATTTGTGTATAGAAGAGAAGCAATTTTCTATAAGTTATAAATTATGACCAAAATGTGATTAGGTAAAGCAGTATTTCAAAGGGGTCAATAGGCCTAGTAAAGAATAAAGTTGGCGTAATTTTAATAGAGATAGGTGTTTGAATTATGATATAGTAAGCCATTTTCGTTGTTTTTATTACCTAACCTAAAAAAACTGTTGGTTGTGAAGCATAATTACGTGATTCTAAATTTGCCAATTTTTGCCTTGGTAATAAATCTAAATATGTGTTGGTTCAATATTATATAGGCCTAGCCTAAAACTACGTTTTTGATCCAAATCAGCTGTTTTATTTACATTATGTATCACAACTCTTATAACCGTCACTGAAAAATAACCGTTTGTCTCACCCCCAATATACATACATCTTTAACAGTAAATCTATTACAATAATGAATTTTGTTTTTTTTCTGTCTTCCGGCCCCATTGCGGTGCCCAAGACGAAATTCATGTGCGGAGCCTTCCCTTCACTTAAACTGCCCATTTTATTTCGCTGGAAATAGGCCCATAGTACTTCTTCCGTTGGAGGCAAATAATGTCCATTAACTAGTTATTAATTCTTATTTTTACTGAACATTGCAAAAACACGCAGAGTAGTGTTCGTACAATTTTCATACAAGGCCTGATTGAATTCAATTGTCTGCCAGAGTATATAAAACGGTGCTCACAAATACAGTAGAGCCTCGAAAATCCGAACTAATTGGGACCGAGGGGGGTTCGGATTATCAATTTGTTCTGATTTTTGAAAATAAACAAGGAAAAGCCATTTAGGCTAAAATATATGCCCTTTAATCGATTAAAGTGTTTAAACAGTACAAGAGGTAATGTAATTACAATACAGTATGTAAGACTACTTACATACTATGATTTAGAAGAACCTGCACGTACACAGTAGGGCCAACATGATTACACATGTAACTCTTAATTACAGTTCAGTACGTAATTAAAAGGTTACTTGTACATTGTAGTTAACACAAACGGAAAAAAATACTGTATAGTACACTACTGTATGTACGACACACTGTTATAATGATTATACAACGAGAAATGAATGAACTTTCTGTATGTTTACTGCTAGCGTTAAAGCAGCTTATTAGCATGACAGTGATACTGACTGTTGTGACTGTTGCCAGTCTGTTGTGAGGGCGTGTGAGAGCAGGTATTAAGAAGAGATAATAATGTCAAACTGCAATGAAGATTTTTGTGAAATTTTAAACGACGCAATAATTGGAATTTACGAAAACAAAAACAAAATTTTTGCAGGGGCTGCCACAAAACGCGTTCGTATTTTTGACGTTTCGGATTATTGACGTTCGGATTATCGACGCTCTACTGTAAATGCATTTGTAAATAAAGTTAAATTACATTTAAAAGAAAAAAATACAAGGAAATATGTAAGAAACATTGTTAGATTATTAATGATTGTTGTTGATAATCATCTGGCTGATACTTTCGTCAAATGTCTCTTTCTCTTTTACTACTTCCTGACATTTCAGTTAAGGGTCGGCTCTAGCTGTCGGCCATGTTGGCTGACACTCCATAACACCAATGTTAAATTAAAATCCAAATTTTTCCTTTATTTTTTATCGGATAGTTATGGATGACATGTCATTTTAAAGCTATGGCCAATATGCATGCAAAAAAACTAAGAAAACATTTTGTTTAATATTTATTAACAATTTAAAACATTGATTTTTTATATTTTTTTATGTTGTCACTATTAATTATAGCGAAAAACTACCAAGCCATTTGCATGAAGATAATTTCGTCCCAAAGGGTTTGGTAAATTTTGTAAAACGCTATTTGAACAATTGCGGGTTTTAAATGGATTTAGGCTGAGCAATGTCCGTGTAACCTTCCGCCGCTATAGGATGATTTTAAATATTTTTTTACGTTGTAACTATTAATTATAGCGAAAAATTACCAAGCAATTCGGATGAAGAATTTTGTCCCCAAAAGTTTGGTATTAAAAAAAAAAAAAAAACGCTATTTGAACAATTGCGGGTTTTAAATGGATTTAAGATGAGCAATGTCCTCGTAACCTACAGCCGCTATAGGGAGTCGCAGGTTGCTTTCTGTTTTACTAGAACCGACCCTTAATATTAAAAACTATTTCACAAAAAAAAAAAATTAAATAGATTACAGGACCACTTAGCACAAATGTCACACAAAACTTATTAATTATCGTAAGTGACTGTGAAAGCCGGCCGAATTTGACAGGTAAGTCGAGTCTCGGTAGACAGTGTTGCCAATACCAATAATACCCTCATCCTCAAACCGCCTTGGAATAAAGTAAACTGTGGAATAAATTAACAAAACAGTTATGCAGTATCGAAGACATACAGATTATTTTGAGATTTTATTGTTCACTCTCATTGCTGAGTTGGTGTTGTATTTATTTTAATCCATGCAGAAACCTCCTTGTTTGCCTTTTCGTAGGAGCTCCTCTGCTTCGTGCAAATTTTTTTACCAAAACTAGTACTTTTTACAGATCTATTAAAAAAGAACGCTTCTAAGAACACAAAATTGGGTTGGTTAAACTTTAGGCTCTTCTAGGCCCAACAAACTTTAACTCTGTAAATTATATTAATATATTATATGTAAGTAGGGATTTTACACCAATAAATCATTATTTAAAAACAAATAGCTCTAAGTTGTGATTTTGCCAACAAATACTTTAGTCAAGACTTTTACCATTAATTTAAAACAAAAACATTGTGTGATGACCATGAAAGTGTTAATACGGTTTCTATAATTTCATAAAGGTTTTGCCTCACTTGAGTTTTTTTCAGTATCAATAACGCAAATATTACTCTAACCAACTCTTAACATTTGTTTAGGATCTCCGTTCACGTGTCGGGTCTTGGAGACGGGTCAGATCACAGTCGGAGGTCCTGGACTGAAGCGTACATCGGCGGGACGTCCAGCGATGATGACCGTAGATGGAGCGACGACGTGCGAAGTAACGGTCACTTCTCCGTCCAACAGGAAGCTTCCTGTAAAGATGGACCACACGGACTCTAGGTTTACGGCAGAATTTACTCCCGTAGAAGTTGGTAAGCTGTTTCACAAGTAACCTTGATCCATGTGTAGAGCTTGATTACTTATAATGTGACAGGATTGTTTGACAGTTTCATGTCAATCTGGATTTGCACAGTTTTCCGCAGTCACAACCGAATTTAAAAGTGTTGGGTTTATGTAAAGTTATTTAGTAGTTATTACTATTGCAATCACTCTTACGGTGAGACCTAAGGTCGGGAGTAGTCAATGAGCACTGATTATAGTCCTCAGAACACTTTTTGGGATGTAATTACAAATTTTAATATATACATTTTGTAAAATTTTATTAAAATGTGCAGAAAAAATCTCTTATATTTATTTTTTTAATTTAATTTTAGTACGAAAATCTCAAAAACGTTTTACATCCGGTCAAAAAAAAAAAATGCTTACGGTTGATTTTTTTTTTTGCTAACGAACTTGCCTGAGCGACTTAGAAAACCGACTTGTGTACCAAATTTGAATCAAATCTGACATAAAATGTGGCCGTTAAAGAGTGAACATACATACATATATTTATAACATTTTTACTTACCCCAAAACGTGTTCTAGGGGCCATGATCGGTACTCATTGACCACTCCCGACCTTATGTCTCACCATAAGAGTCACTGCAATAGTTCATCTGTCCTATGGAAATTCGCTAATAATAAGTTACTGACTTAACCCTCTCCCTGATATTCCGTAGTAACTCGTAGCGATTTATTTTTTCCACTCCTTGGCTTTCCGTACTAACCCGTAGCAGAACTTTAAATGCGTATAACTTTGCCATCTGTTGGAATATTTTAAAACTAACTTCAGAAACGTGTTCAAAGAACATTTTACGTGTTCAGTACAGTTGTATTTGATTTGTAATTTCTTCCAGCTGTTAACGGTTTTAGATCTGTGTTTATAATCATCTGTAGCACAACTTTTGTAAACCAAGAGTCACGTAAAACATGGTTAGACTGAATTTAAAATACATGGTTAATTTTTTGATTTATTAAATGTAGTTTTGTTAGTAATTTAACACAAATAAAACAGACAGTTTATGGCCTAACAAATATAAAGTGTCTCCTAACATTTTTGTAAAAATTATAACTGTGAGTGAACTTATTTTTCAATTTGTTTTTTATTTGGACTTAAAAAAAAATCAGTGCTGCATTAGGTAAGTAAATATACAAATTTTGTATATACCAATATAATATTAAGATATGGTAAAAATTTCATGTATATTGAATAATTAGTTATCGTAGTTTGAATATAAGTGACAAATTTGGCCATTTAACCTTTTCAGTGGCACGCCCGTATATATACGTTTGTGCTATTATAAACGTCTCACGAATACAAACCATACAGGCTCACTGAATAAGAACCGAGCAAAGTTGTTGTAACCGCTCCTAGATAATGCTGATAAACTATCTTTTCCTTTACACGTAATATTTAAACCGATATTAAAGTAACTGAACTATTGTTAATTTGTCAGTTTTCTTTAATCAAGCCGTAGCCTAGTGGATAACGTTGCGTCTTCCTGATCAGAAGATGCCGGGTTCGAATCTAGGCTAGGGAGACCAGATATCTAATCATATCTGTGGTTTGAGGGTAGGAGGGCGGAAGTAAAGCAAACGGTGGTTGGCTCGCTTCCAAGCTGACGGGATATGACTAGATATCTGGTCTCCGGCTGGGGCTGTTTTGCATAATTTTACTAAAGTATATATATATTTACTAAAAAAAAACAGGAAAAATATACTAAACAATTGATTCCTTGATTTTTAGGACAAGTAAATAATCATTTTGGTAATGTGACCCTATGTTGTTCTAAACCCGACACTGAAAAGGTTAAGAAGTCTGGTGTGAGGCACTTGGTGTCAATTATGAATACCAGGGAAAGGGTTAACAGAATATTCAGGGAGGAGAGTGTGTGATATTCTGTCTCTTCTATATCATCAATTCTAAAATTGAAACAAGTAGAAAAAGCAGCTTGTGTAATCTGTACAGTATTCTTAACCTATTTATGAACAACAATGAATACGTTTCTGGTACTCTGTTTTGATCTGTACCAATGCAGTGTACAGAAAATTGCCAGATGAGCTGATTTCAGATACCACATTTAATACCATTTCATAATGTTATTGATATAGTTTATAGCCTTAAATGGTTGGACTCGAGAATAAAAATCACCTTAGAATCATTTATTTGTTCTATCTACAAATTTTGCAAAATAGAAAAAAAAGTAGTTGTCATTAAACAAAAATGATTCAGTTGCCTTACTTTAGAAATCATGGAGGTTGATGAAAATTAACAAACCACATTTCTTAATTACCAAACAAAATATAGAAAACTCTCGTTTTGAAAGTATTAACTATCTCTTTTGTTCCGAGTGATGCCGAAGGTGGTCATACGGAGTTGCTAAATTTCGTATTGTGTTTGCAGGTCGCCACTTGATCGCCGTAGAAGCTGACGGGCAGACGGTCAAAGGAAGCCCTTTCCATTGTAACGTGCACAATGTAAACAACATCAAAGTGACTGGCTTGGGCCCTGCAAAGGTGAGTGGAGAAATCACTTGTTCTGTTTGTACTGGTACGTCCTCAGGAGATGTTGCATAAAGATGTGTCCAGAAACTGTTGTCCTTTCTAAAAATGTTATTGTGTTTCAATATTATTGCAAACAAATTCAATGGCCTTGATTATTAAAAATACTTGAATATACTTGAAGATAGTTATTAGGGCGAAGTTAGGACCATCAGGCCCTCTCTTACACTTAACCCACATACGTTACAAATATATTGACACTCTTATAAGCCTAAAACAAAACAAAAATACACAATGATAACTAAGAAAAATTCACATAAAAATTAAAAAAGAAAAATCCTAAACTAATACAGTTTTATAAACTTTACAAAATAAAATAGCCTAATTGAAACTTATTGTTTCAAGTACAAGAATAAATTACTTATAAACAACATTCATGCTCACATTCATACATCATAAAATATAAATAAGCAAATGAAACAAAATCTCTTTCCTACACACCCCTGAGCAAAGATATCAGTCCATGTCCGTACCATTCATGAAATGAAGTTTCAATGATTTTGTAAATTGAGCACTGCTGTCAGTAGCTTTAAGGGAATCTGGAAGCAAATTCCACAAGCAACATGCTGGTACAGTAGAAGATTTATTATAGTTTACAGTTCTGTGCTTTTGCATGATTAGCATTGTCGACCCCTTTCTTATTCTTTTTGTACTTCCGAGGCAAAAACAAACTTATTTGCCAAGTAAGTCGGCACTCTAGTTTGAAGGACACCGTGCAACGTAGTTAAAATATTAAAAAGATCTAAATTCATCAAGTTTTAAAAGATATAATTATTTATAATAGGGACTAGCATGATAAAGCATGATCGATGTTTTAAATAAAAATAAATCGAATACAATAATTTTGACGCGTTGGAGTTTATTATCCAATTCCACAGTCATGTCACTGATTACAGTGTCACAGTAGGTAAAGTATAGGGTATAATTAAAGATTTTACTAAGACCACAATTAATACCCTTTGTGATACGAATCAGTATTTCAAGTACTTCCTCTGAGGTTGGGAGGCCAGCACAGCACGGCTGGCTACTTCTAATTTCTGTACAGTAGAGTGTCGATTATCGGAACTAATTGGGACCGAGGGGGTTCGGATAATCAATTTGTTCGGATAAATTAATTCAATTTACTGTGTACTCGCTAGTTACTGACCGGCGAGTCGTGGCAGCGGGCGACCAAACGCCCGGCTGACTCAACAGCGGCCGCTGTTCCGTTGAGCGCACATACTCCCTAAAGTCTACAACTTGGCCGACTATGCGAGTCTAAAACTTTAAATTCAGAATGATGTGCAGTAATGTACTTACTTACTTTAATTATACTCCACCGAAAACAGCTGTTTCCTATACCTGTTCGTTCATAGGCAATTAAGTCTTTATTTTCCGTGCACTACACTGTAAATTTACCGTGCACCAGCTGATTTTACGAATAAACATATGAGTTTTATGTAAACAGCTGATTGATTTTGTGAATGGAAATATAACAGAAAATCAAACAAGTTTTAGGCCTAATTGTTCTTTTTTAAATAAAAATATGTTTTGATTAAAAGTATGTTACTTTTTCGGTGTAGTTTACTTTAATGAAAAATATCGTACGTAACTCGCCCAGTAAGTTTTTCCGTGCTTGAATGAAAATCTTGCAACTCGGCTGCGCCTTTTGCGGGAACTATATGCTCGCACGGAAAACCCCTATTTACCGGACTTGTAACGTAATATAGGTACTATTACAGTACATTTCTGTGTTCGGATATTCAACGCTCTACTGTCCTTTAATTTTTTATTCATCAAGTTACTTTTGTTTGATGTGTAAAGTATTCTATTTTACTGTTTTTTTGTGTATTTGGTTGCTCCTTCTTTTGTTTGGTAAGAACCGTGTGTCAAGTTTACTGTAATAATCTTAATATTTAGTGAAGAAAAAGTCTTCACTATATCATTTCTCATAAAGTCCATGAGGGACCGTAAGTCAAAAGTTTGCAATAGCCGTCACCACTACAAATTTATTTTAAGTAAGAAAAATTCTAAAATTGGGTTTTGATATATTCGTATAAAAAGAAATGCAAAACCATTTTAATAACACAATAAAGTATATAATATGAGTTTGCTTTGTTTAGGTTGGCAAACCTGTGACTTTCAGTGTGGACGCTACCGAAGCAGGTGAAGGCACTCTCGAACTCGTCATCAGTACCGAGCAGAGTACAGTAAAAGCGGAAGTAGTAGCGTGTTCACGAGGTCTATACGATGTTACGTTTGTGCCGCATCAACTGGCTCCACATTTCGTTAATATTACTTTCAATGAAGAAGATGTACCAGGTTAGCTTATGCTGCAATAGTTTTTAAATTACATACCGGTAATTATTTGTTAATGTTTCTTCTACAACAACTAACGGGGATAACACGCAGAAAAGCTAATTACAGTTACAAGGCTTGAACACGCATACATTGATCATGATGAACCCTAAAATCTCTGTTATTTTATTTATTTTTCTGTGTTATGCTATCTCAAAACAGGCAAAAGCCCTTGGAGGTTGCATTATTTTCATTTTTTGAAATGTCAAGTTTACTTTTTTACCAAGAAGTGTTTTTTATTTTTTTTCATTTTATCTAAAAAGTTAAGTTTTATTTTTAAATTATTAGTATTATTTCTGTATATGGTTTTACTTATTTTCTTATGTAGGCCTAAACATTTTTAGATTCTACTGATTTGTGATTTGTTATATTTTAATATTTTATTTTGTCTAGCTAAGTTTATATTTTTAATTATTAATGCTATTTCTGCATATGTTTTTGTTTATTTGTGCTCTTATATGTGTATAAAAAAATCGATAAACAAAATTCTTTTGTAGTAAAAAAAAAAACCGTATCAAGAATTTTTCTGGCGGAGAGATAGGTTTTGGCTTTCACTGAGCAGGCTTCTTCCTTCCTCTGTCACTCCTAACTCGTCATTTTTGATTCTGGACTGTAATGATGGACCCGTGTCTCATCATATATAATGATGCGCCTTAAAAAATCCTCTCCATCTTGCCGGAATTGATCTAGAAGTCTACCACAAATGTAAAACCTTGCCTGTTTTTTAATTTTTGGTTAACAGCCTTGGAAGCATTCATTTTTCTAAATCCGAGTTGTTCACCAATACTGATACCCTTTTCTGATGCGATTACATCAATAATTGACCAACGATCACCTTCGATAAGCTCTCGGACTGAACAGATATTGTCATTTGCGAGATGCGACCCTGGGCATCGATCATGACTTTCGTTCTCTGCACTTTTTCAGCCACACTTAAATCCTCTGGCCCAAGTATACACACAGTTCTGGGACAGTGTGCGTCCCCAAACTGTGTTCTGAAATGAGTTAAAATTTCCAAAGGTGTAACCCATTCATTGGTTAAAAACTTTCAAATAAATCGTTGTGCAACAGACGAAGGTACCTTTCGTTCACTCATGGCTGTACTGAGAACAGAACTGAGCGGAGAAGCTAACAAAACGGTTCTCCTTTCCTAACAGACCTACCACTACCCCACTACTCCGTCATCCAGCTCGAACTGCTTGCTGTGACACTAGCAAAATTATCTTTTTTATTTGAATCACCCTCATACTAGCTTACATATCTTTAAACCTCAATAGTTCTATACAAAAATGTAGGTGAGTACTGGTTTCAGACACCCTCCTTTCAGAGTTATGCGTTTGTTATTTTACTTTTCTTGTCGAAACAGGATTGAACCTCCGAAACCGGTAGTCCTCTTTACAGAACTGTTTTCGGTTTTTAATGTATTTCACCCAGTGTAACCAACAGGTCTGCAGTCAACGTAATCATGAATACATTTGTTTATTATTCAGGAAGTCCTTTACGCTGTTTGGTTCTGCAACAACCCAGCAAGAAAGCAACGGCTACAGCTCGAGGTGAAGGACTTAACCAGGTGGTGTTGGGTACTGCAGCGTACTTTGAAATCAATCCTCATTCTCCTGAACACGGGTCCATTGATGCTCAAGTTATAGGTTAGTTCTTTTAAGTGAAGGTGATCATTCACTTTAAGTCATTACAAATACAATATAATAGTTTTATTTGGCTTTCAAACTTGCATACAATGTGATAGCAATAGATTGCTAATTGTTTACCCAATTGTTTGTTAAAGTTAACCTATAATTTAAAATAAATAAATGAAAACTTTTTGTAATGTTTCATAAATCTTTATTGAGCCGTGCCGTCCTAGGTTTCGCCACTTCTACAACCGTTGTTATTGACCAGTTTGATTCCTCCCCCAACCCTAACCTAACGGTATTTTGGCCTACCTGTACCCAACTGCTGTGTGTTGGATTTTTTCTTGTTCCTTTAGTCTTTAAGTAGCCTTCGATAATGCCGTAGCTGGCGAAACCTTGGTCGGCACTGCTCAATAAAGATTTGTGAAACATTACAAAACGTTTTCATTTATTTATTTATAATGGAATTTCACCAAGAACCAATGGTAGTTAGTATAAATTAAATAGTTTATAATTTAAAATTTAAATTCAGCTACATCGGAATTCATATATTTCTCTAACAAGTAGTAAGTGTCTTGTTTCCAAACATCAGATATTCACAATTTAAATTTAATTTTTGTCAAAGAAAGTTTCTTACATAAATTATTTATATATGTAAGCTATACCGTAAGGTCGAGGTACAAACTCGCAAAGCAGTCGATATTCGGAGTCCATAAGGACAAGGGGCAAACTCGCAAAGCAGTCGATATTCGGAGTCCATAAGGACAAGGTACAAACTCGCAAAGCAGTC